>OOFC01016437.1:0-19447 GCA_900323345.1 Pseudochromis fuscus
GGGAAAACCACTAAATAGATCGGTTTAATGTACAATAACAGCGCTTTAGTGCAACGTTAACATTTTATTTGAAAAGGTCCGCCGAAAAAAACGTGCGCTCTGAGCGCCCGGTCAGTGAACAGCTGACAGAGGTTGTAGCGAGAGCTCACGTCGGAGGAAAAGCGCAAATGAGGCAGAGGGGCCGTCAACATCTTCCCACAGTCCACCATCACTGGGGCGTTTATGAAACAAACTAAGTAGAAATGTGATAGTGCCAAGTGGTGCGCACTCACAGACGGTGTAGTTCGCTACATCGCTAAAGAGATGCAGCCCTTTAACACCATCGTAAAGCCGGCATTTCGATAAATGTTACAAACATTTGACTGGCGGTACGAATTGCCAGGGAAAACTGTGTCACAAACGGCAATTCCCGTACAACAACATAAAAGAGTGAAAGTTTATTTATCTTCAAAAGGGTATACTTGCATTATTATACCATTATTATTATTATTGTTATTATTATAGTTGAAAAAATGTATCAAAACGGCAATATTATCGTTTATCGCAATGATTTTTGGGACAATTTATCGTTCAGCAAAATTTGTTATCGTGACAGGCCTACACACACATCACATTAACAAATGAACAGATTTACAGTTTCTCACTGTTTTCCTCTTATATGTCACTTCCCCCCTTTCTGTTGTGCAGAGGGCTGAGCTCTAACTGGTCCTGAAGGGTTTTAAATCTGAGCTGCGTTCAGGGTTATTCTCATCAACATGTGGAGCAGCTTGGTGAACCTGGAACCTTAATTAGTTTGAATTATGTTGGTAGTTTTACTCTTGTTACTTTTCTCTGTTGTCTCCAGCTCAGCGTCTCCTCTCCCTGTGTCGCTAATGACCCTCCTCATCTGTCTGTATCATAAATTGTATGGTCTGCATCCAGAGTCACAGTGTGCAGCTGGAGTGCACAGATTTAATTGGCTGAGTCACATTGTGTTCGATGAGTTAACTCACATGCAGGTGGTGTGTTAGTTTCCAGAGCAGCTAAATCAGCACCGTAAAGACTAGAAAACCTGGAGAACAACAAAACACAGTGTCCCGACAATTTGTCATTTGTTATTAAGGAACATGTTGTTGGCGACAAAATGTTCCTTATAATTTATTGATCATAGGTCCGGGTCCGTATCAGACGGCGCCTGGGTCTGGACTCGGTCTGCTTGTTAATGACCGATACACTAACGCTGTCTATGATATCCAAATGCATGTTCATTTTATGCTTTTGTAAGTTGGGCCCTTGGTGGTGCACAGTGTGGTGTGTAGAGCACATGTCACAGGAACCACAGGAGGTTCACGTTCACTTATAGTTAAACAATGTTAAACCACAGTTGGTGCAGCGTGAACAGAGGTGGTACAGACAGGGGCTTTGGCGGTAACTTAACACACATTGGAAAGTCTCCGTCTTCTCTTTTTCCCTTTTCTTCATCTCTGCAACAGTTGTAGTTTATTTTTACAATAACTTGTGACAAATAATCAGCATTGAGCGAACATCTTTGAATCTCTGACTTATTTTTAAGTCCTTGTCAACAGTTTGATTAATTTGAAGAGCCCGGGGAGAGGGAAGCCTTAGATGGATTAGATGTATTTTAAAAGTATTTTAAAAGATGGATGTATTTTAAAAGACCATACAGCCCACACACACTGAAGTGTTCCTGCAAATATTTCACAATAAAAGCCTGGTGAAGAAATGAAGTGGTTTTGCCCATTTAGGCACTTGTAGTGGGTTTTTATTATGAAATGGCCACAGGAAGTTCAGACTTTGTATTTAGAGCATAATGCAGTGACTTTAAATGTTTCTTCCAGTCCCCATTTGAAGTGTCAAAGTGAGGCTTTAAACAGAAACATGACTAGTTACACTAATCAAACAGAGGAAATAATTAGTTTAGGTTCAGAGGAGGATTTAGAGGATTTAACAATTCCAGTTCATTTAAGAGAGACACAGATCTTTACCCATCATTGATCTGGTATGTAAACTTTTACAGGATGAAAATGAAATGTATGTCTTCCCATCACCTCTCTAACTCCCTGATCATCTGTTCACTGAGAAGTACAGTGAATGACTCCGACTGAAGTGAATGTATTAAGCTTCTTACAATATTGTCCTCTCTCATTTTCTTTTTCAGATACTTTCTTCAGGTCGTCACACACATCGAATCGTGGATTTGTAGCATTATGAATGTATCATAATGTCAGCAAATGAGTCCAGGCTGTATCCTCTGTTAGCAACACATGACCTCAAAGCTGTTTGTGCTCAGTGCTGTGTGGAGGAGGGAGAAATTACATATACTCTGAGAGAAGTCCGCCACTCGTGTGCACGTAATATCCTCCTCTGCAAGGCCAAAGCTAGCAGGAAGTGGAGGCCTGTTTCCAGACGGCCCCAGTTCCCAAATCCAAGTCAGTATTTTGCTTGTTGGTTCTTTAAGGAGGGCGTTGGTTGCACCGAGCACAGGAACCGGTGCACCTTTGCCAGAAGTGAAGAGGAAGCTGCTGTGTGGACATTTGAAAAGCATCATGGGTTGGACCGTGCACATCTCTGCCATCTCCTGGCTCAGTCTGAGGGAGGGCCTGCTCAGCCGAACAGTGCTGAAGCTGCAGGTGACCTCTTTGCTGATCTGGATTTGAGGGTCGTGTGTGATCTGTGCTCTGTCAAGCAGAAGGAGATAACATACAGCGTTCAGTCGGTCATACACACATGTGGTAGAAATCTGCTGTTAGCCAAAGCCAAGGCCTCAGACCAGTGGAGGCCTGTCGCTGAGCGGCCTACACACGGATTCTTGGGCCGAAACGTCTTCTACAAAGTGTGTAACTACTTTGTGGAGGACTCTGGATGTTCTGAACACAGAGAGGGATGCACTTACGCCAGAAGCCCTGAAGAGGCCCTTGTGTGGAACTACGTTAGGGAGAAAAAAATAACTAAAGAGCAGTTAGTTACACTTGTAGCTGAGTCGCAGCCTGATTCATTAACTCCAGAACGTGCAGCTGAAAGCATACTCCAGCAGTTTTCTGGAGAATTTATTGAGTTCTGTAAAAACTGCTATCACGAGCGTCCACAAAAACTAGCGACCAAGTGGTATAACGGCACCTGCGCAGCAGACGCAGCCCACACCTGGAACCCGGTCTTCGTGTACCACCTGTCAGAGAACAGCAGAAAGCACGTCTACAGCCAGGTGCGTCCTCTCCCAAAGAACTGTCAGTTCAAGTACTGCAGTCATGTCCGACAAGGCAAGCCCTGCTGGCACGAGGCCGGTCACTGCCATACCGCCCAGAGCGAGGTGGAGATGGCCGTGTGGAAAGCAGAGCACAGCGGCCTCTCCATCCGGAAACAGCTGCTTGAGCTGAGCAGCCAGGCGCAGCCCAGACAAGTCAGCATGTATTGCAAAGTCTGCCACCTGCTGTTGTCCTCGCCAGAGAGCTTCTACAAGCACTGCGCCTCTCTGGAGCACGCCAAGCTGCTCGCCGAGGACACCACCACCAAGTGGAGGGGATGGCAGCCTCCACACAGCTGCCAGGCCGAGTTCAGGCTGTGTGAGAGGTAACCCGCCTTTTACACACACACACACACACACACGGTTTGTCTTGTCGCTGCCTTGCCTCACCTCACATCTCTCCCTGTATCTGAACAGGAAATGTATCACAGATCAGTGGACAAATATTCACATTTATTTCATCTTTTTCTTTACTTTTCATTTTGACCAATGACTGCCTGACCTACCTGCTCTTAATTGGTCGGCTTAATTTGATGTAAAAAGTAGAGCAGTAAAAGTTAAAAGTCACATGAATCGAAAATACTCAAGTAAAATACAAATACTTATGTAAAGGCTGTTTCCAGTGTTAACTACAAATAACATGGTAATCTGTCTTTTCCACTCTTTCTCACTTCCTTAGTTTGCACACAGCCAATAAAGACATAAATGTAACTGAATATAGTGAACAGTAGCACTCATACAACTGTATTATACTCTATAATAAATCCTATATTAGAAGCTTTTTGCTGCTATCTCAACTAGAAGAAAACCCCCTGATGATGAAAAGGAAACACATGTATCAAATGTATTAATCTATTTCAAGTGTTTTGGTTTCTTTAAATCCAGGCATCTTCAATCTTCATCATCTTGAGTAGAAATCTTTTGAGTAGTATTTGTGTCTTTTTACTGTAAACATGTAACTATATGATTTTAATTGAGCTGTTAAAATTGTTTCCCAGACCAAAATCATGTGAATATGGCAACAAGTGCCCGAAGGCTCATTCTGAGGAAGAGCTGCAGGAGTGGATGATGCGTGCTGGAGAGGAGAAGGAGATCAGACATAACATGGAAGCTCAGGGTCTCATGTCCTACAACGAAAGGCTCCTGGAGGAATACAGGAACAGCAGTAATGAAGTGTACATTGTGAGTACGAGGCTCCAGTCTTGTGCTGTTATTTTCTAATTCTGTTCAAGGTTGTTGACTTGGCAGGATGTGCAGAGGAGGAGGCACTCCCTGCTCTCACAGAGCTCTCCAGGTCATATCAAACTTTATCACTGTGGTGCTGTTAGACCAGAAGAGACTCAGGAAACAGTACATATGTGGTTCTGATGGAGATGTGCACACAACACTGAAATAAAAGAGAAGATAACAGAAATAGGTGTTTTCATCAAGTTCACCGCTCATTCTCAATCTCTTAATAATGTGTCTGTGATTTTGCCTCAAAGATAAAACACGGTCAAGATAAAGATGCTTCCTAAATCATTTCACAATTTTTCAGATATCTGAGCATGTCGATGATGTAACCACCTCTTGTGATGAAGAACTAAGTGTGGAGTGTGAGAAGATCAACGAAACACTGACATGGAACTTTGAGGTTGAGACGGAGGTGAGACTGATAATCCAGTGTGAAACATGGTGTCCGTCTTTGTGTGAAAATGTCCAGCTGCTCATTATCTACAGACCCACAGCTTCACACAGACACAGCAGAACACACGTCCATGTTGGGGACAGGTAGACAAGGAAGACCAAGACAGGGGACACACAGGGAAACATGGACTGAAAATACATAAACTTCAAACTAAAAAACTAAACTCAAAAACCATAAGAAGTTCAGGGTCTTTCTTATTAAAAGATAATATTAAAATATAAGATAAAAATCTTTTAGCACAACTGTAATACTGTGTTTTAATTTCATGTCTGACTTGTTCCTGCAAAGCTGTTCATTTCTTGGACATAGTGAACATGTATGTTTGAAGCTAATTCAACCTTTGTCTTATATTGTGTCTAATTGCTACTTCTGTGTATGTGCAGAGGGAACTTGTGCATGTGGCGCTGCTGAAGCAGGAACCAGGAGCTTCCTTCACCCTCAGCGACAGCAGCTCTGCGCCCTGCATCTACTCCTCAGGTGAAAGCTTTCTCACTGAAGACATGACCTATGACGTTACCGTGTCCTTCACGTCCATCAACCCGGGCCTGTACGAACAGTGGCTGGTGCTGGATTTCGGCATGAGACCAGTGCTCTTGAAGAAACTCAGAGTGAGGGTAGGTCAGCCGCCACTGGATGACGCTGAACAACCGACTGCAGATCTCCAAGCTGCCTTGGAAGAGGCTGAGCGGTGGCACAGAGGGAACAGGATAATCATCCCGTGTTCCTCCAGGACAGAAGAACAGGAGCAGCTCTTAAAGGAGTACAAGGCTCCACAGATTAACTTGTTGTATAAATCCTCCCACAACACCCAGACACCTCTGAATAATGAGAACTACAAAGAAAGAATGCACCACTTCCTGTACAATGAGGAACAAGCAGAAGACCAGGTCGTTTCCAGGTAATATTCATATGATTGATGTGTTTAAAACTGGCACATGCTTAGAAAACAATGTCTAACCTCTTTTCTTTTTTTGCTTTAGACTAAATGTTTGTGGAGAAATCACAACAGCAGACATGTTGTACAGTCCACTGTCTGGCCTGCAGCTAGCCACATGGGGACAGCTGTTCTGTGCTGTCCCCATTCCTTATAACCTCACGCTGGACAGCCCTGAGGGGCTGGCATTAAAACGAAGCATCCAGTGTGCTCTGATAGCACCTTTACCTTCAGCCGGTCCAAACTCCAAGGTCTATGAAGCCAGTGTTCTGCAACACCAGATAGAAGAGAACAAAATGTATTTGCAGCTTTCTAAACAATGCTGCTCTGATCTTGCACTTGAAAGCCTGAAATCCTATCAGATGGAGATTCAGTTCCAGCTGGACCGCCACACTTTCTGCACTCTGCACAAGGCCGTAGACCTCCTCCCCGATACAAGCAGAGTCCTGCCTGACCTCCACAACTGTGGAGTTCCCGTCAGTAACATCACGTGTGAAAACCTGAATGCAAAGCAGCAGTCAGCAGTTGACTTCATCACAGGGAAATCCACTGTCAAAAAGTGTGTGGCGCCGCTGCTCATCTATGGACCGTTTGGTACTGGGAAAACCTTCACCCTCGCCAAAGCAGCCAGAGAGCTGTGTGAGAACCCACGCAACAAAGTGCTCATTTGCACCCACACCAACAGGTAAGGCTTACTCTGGACGTGCACAGCCACAGTGTTACTCAAAGCCACTAGTCAGCTGGCGGCGTGTGCGACCCGTGGTGTCTGCCGAAGCTTCACATTCTGCTACAATGAATGAATACAGGTAGAATATTTAATGAAATCAGATAATGTGAGGAGGGAAAAAAATGCATGCTGATGGCTATTAAGTAGTAAATCAGCTATTATTGCATATGACATGCCTGCAGATGTTTCACAATAAAAGCCCTGTAAAGAAATGAAAATTATTTTGTCCACAGAAACACAAGAGGGCTTTTACTTTGAAACAGGAGTAACTCAGCTTGGATTAACATTGTGCTGTAACTTTAACATTTTGCTCTGCTGACAGTCCCACTTGAAGCCCTGAAGAGGCTCTGTACTAAAATACACTTTGTTACACTTACACTGTATATTGCGTGGCTATCAGCAACAATTTAGCCACAGGGGGGAGAAGTCAGGGCTCTGTCTGACGCGCCGTATCCAGGAAGAGGGACACGTAGCCGGTGCTGAGGTTTAGCGATGTTTATTTGACCTTCCAACAAGACGTGAATCCTAAGCGTACATGCAAGGGTCTACAGAACTGGATTACATGATGACATTAACTGGCGGTCAACAGAAGTGTCCGGACCCTGCCTCCTCTCACCCTACACAAAACCAAACTGAACTACAAACAGGCACAGGTGATATTCATTAGCCTGGCTCCTTCACCCCAGTGGCACACCCACAACCACACACACACACCCAGTGACAGGTAAGAAACACATCCTGGCCCCTACACTGTATTATGTGCATCAACATTTTGGTTTTTAACCATTTTACATAATAGTACAATATATCTATCAATTACCAAACAAACTTATTTAAGTCACAGAACCAATGGTGAATTTTAATTGTCACTAATTGTGTCATATTTTAAAACTATTTACAGTGTTTACCTTGATCATATGTAATAAAATAAAATTTTTAATGCGGTTATTCACAAGTACTGGTTGGTACTTGTTTTTTATGTTTTTTTAAGTTTGGACATGTAAATTCAAAGTATATTTTGTAATTTTTAAATATTTTTTCTGTATTTCAAGGTTAGAGAAAAAGGCTCTAAATATAAATTTAAACTCTCTAAAATGACAATTCTGTTCACGCTGGTATAGAGAAATACAAAATAATAATTGTACAAGAAAGTGAAAATAGTCAACAGTCATTTGCCTCAAGCGTAAATAAATATGTTGTTTTATGTCAAAGCCCCAAGAATATCTGTCAACAAAAATTCTGGCCCTTGGACAAATGAATTAGTGAAAAGCTTCAGCTCTTATGTCTAAGCTGTATTATTTAAAAATGTTTAAATACACCACTAATGTGTGTGTGCTTGACATTTTGTTTCTTTCAGTTCTGCAGACCTGTATGTCAGAGATCACTTCCATCCTTTCATCAACAAGAAAAACGATGGCCTGAAACCAATTCGAATTAAAGCCAACAAACAAGGGAGCGCCTTGGCCGCCACAGATCAGATTACTTTGAAATACTGTTTTCTTTCAGACGATAGACAGTGTTTTCTACCTCCGACCAAAGCTGCCCTGGATCGTCACAACATTGTCATAACTACCACAACGATGGCTAGACAGTTCCACGACCTCAAGCTCGCAGAGGGATACTTCACCCACATTCTAGTTGATGAAGCTTCTCAGATGCTGGAATGTGAAGCCCTGATGCCCCTTGGCCTCGCTGGGCCAAACACTAGAGTTGTTCTCGCTGGAGATCACATGCAAATGGGGCCCAAGCTTTTCTCAGTGGATAATCACCACAGTTCAGATCATACCCTCCTTACTCGCTTGTTCCACCACTATCAAGGCCAGAACTGTGAGGCTGCTCTGAGCAGTAGGGTCATTTTCAACGAAAACTACCGCTCAACCCAAGAAATTGTGGAGTTTGTGTCCACCAACTTCTACGTTGGTAAAAATGATATCATCAAAGCCAGTGGAAGTATTCCAGCCCCCACAAATGGCCATGCCCTAAAATTTCACCATGTTAGAGGAGAGTGCCTCTTGGACACTGTGACCAGGTCTTGGTATAACAGACATGAGGTTAGCAAAGTGGTTGAAGTGGTGACAGACATTCTCGAACACTGGCCATCAACCTGGGGGACCATGGACTTAAGATCAATCTGCGTTCTGTCAGAGGGATGTCAGGTAAAAAACCTTTTGTTTCCAATCCAACTGGAAATATTAATTACGGTGATGATGCACTTAAAATTCACTCATGACACTTTTAGCACCCATTGTCAGTAATGGCTCATCTCCATTGTTTCTCATGGTTCACAGGTTCGCCAAATAAGGTCGGCACTTGTGAAAAAAAGCCTTGCTGAAGTTCATGTTGAGAATATTGCGAACGTTCAAGGTAATTTTAATCCAGCTTTAGAAACTCTTGTATAGTTATCCAATTTGTAATTATAGCCCTGTTCACATTCAGGTTTAACTTGTGTTTTGGGTGATCAGCTCACGGATAGACAGCATTTGGTTTGATTGATTGGATCTCAGTGCATTTTGATGGTCGTTCACACTTGTATTTAGCGATATCTGCTTGTGAAATGCATCTTATAACCAAGTGTGAGCAAGGCTTATCATTTTACATAACAAAAACCTTCCTCATGTGTCAACAGGTAAACAGTTCAGGGTAGTCATAATGACAGCTGTGCAAACACGGGATAGCCTACAGAAATCCCACGTGCCTGGTTTGGAGCTGTTCAACGATGCCCGTGTGTTCAACACTGCGATGACCAGAGCTCAGTCTCAGGTGGTTGTGGTTGGAGATGCCGCTGCCCTCTGTTGCTTTGGCAAATGCTCAGGAATCTGGAAGAGCTTCATAAATCACTGCATCAACAACAACAGTGTTGCACCACAACATTTTACCAAAGATTTCTTTGAGAAACATGTCACGGAAACCACAAGGTTTCAGAAGTCAGAGCGTGTGGAGGAGAGCAACACTGTCAGCGACACAATTCTTCAAGAGTTAAAAGATGAATATGAACAGCTGAAAACCGACAACAATTCTGATGAAGAGAATTCAGATTTTGAAGACTCGAATCACAAAAAGTCAGGAGCAGCCTACGATCTCACTGATGTTGACACAGCTCTTTTGGAGTTATGTGAGAAACATCCAGACATGTTCAAGCGAGGACTGTTGTACAGGGAGGCATATAACAAAGGTTACTTCATACCACATCGCAACCCTGCCAGACGTATAAACATCCATGGAAGGGCACACCTGGGCAAGGCCTTCACCGGGGATGAAGTGATCTTACAAACAGAAAAGGGAGAAGAAACAGCAAGGGTGGTCAGCATCACCAAGAAAGCAGAATCGGCCCGTGAACTGGTCTGCCTGCTAGAGGATGAAGATTACAGCAAAACGAAGAAGAAATCAGCACCGCAGACAAATCCTTCTGCGAGCAGATTTATCAGAAGGATAATGATACCCATTACAAGAAGTGCACCAAAAGTATGCACAATGACCACCAAAAACAGACGCAACTACATTCCAGTATGGGAGCAAATTGATGGAGAGTGGACAGTTGTAAGACAGGAGCATGTAAATGAAAACAGGAACAATGTGTTTGTAGTGAAAATAATTGGCTGGAAAGATTTGTGTCGATTTCCCTTGGGGTATGTCACAGATATTCTTCCAAAGGGAGGACCATCCAATGACAAGCTTTGGCTGCTGAAAGAAGAATTCAAAGTTGAAACCCCTACATGTTACACCAATGAAGGTTTCTTCTCAACAGATGAAGATGAGTCACACAGAAAGGATGAATGCAAACCCATCACTTTCACTGTTGATCCGAAACGAGCAAAAGACTTGGATGATGCCATCAGTGTGAGAGACATGGGAAGTCATTATGTGCTGGGAGTCCATGTAGCAGATGTGGCAAGTTATGTGAGTCCAGGTGATGGATTAGATACAGATGCAGAGCAACAGGGGGCTTCATTTTATTGCAGTGGGGAGGAACCCATTCATATGTTCCCCCAAAACTACAGCACTAAGCGCTTCAGTCTGCTGCCTGGTCAGAAATGCAGAGTGGTTTCATTGTTGTTTGAGGTAGAGAAGGAAACAAACCAGATCATTGGAAAACCCAAACCTCAGCTTTCTTGGATCATGTCTGACAGGCAACTGTCATACGAAGAAGCAGAAGACATCATCACCACAAGATATAAAGAGAGGCTGAAGTATGATACAGTAGAGGACTGTGTTGCAGTAGCCTATTGTTTTGCCAAAGTGCGGAGGAGAGACAGACTTAATGATTGGGCTTATTCTCAGTCTGATGATGACAGATTGCCTGGGAAGCGCAAAGCCCATCTGATGATCGAAGAGCTGAGCGTGTTATTTAACAAGCATACCTCTGAGACTTTGATGAGTTGGGAAGAAACCAGGTACTGCACACCCCTTCGCTGTCAGGCAAGACCCGATCCGAAGCAGGTAGAAGAATTCAAGGAAAACTGCCGAGAACTGATACCACTGTCCTTTCATGTGCGGCACAAAGTTGACGATGAGAGTCACCTTGAAGAACAAACCCCAAGCTATGAGAACTTCCGCATACTCCCCGAAGTCTGGGAGGATATCAAGTCAGCTGCCAGAACAGATGACATTGACAAAATGGTGGACCTGGTTGCTGCAGATGACATCCACCCCTTGCTCCAGCCAGTCATCAGTCAGTTCAAAGACTGCATGAGTAGGGCTTATGTCATCCGTTCCAAGTCCTCTCCCAAAGCAGATGTTGGACATTACTCCCTGAATGTGCCTTTGTACACTCAGGCCTCCTCACCCATACGGCGGTACATGGACCTCATCTTGCAGAGACTTTTGCACTGTTACATTTGTAACAGGACAGTCCCATACACCAAGAGAAAGATTGACGCTTTGTGCAATCAATTTGAGGACAACCTTAAGAAGGCCAAGGAATATGAACAAAAGGCAGAGCAGATCTCCTATGCAGTGAGCATGAAAAAACAAAATGCTTCAAAGCTAGCCTATATTGTTTGTGCAGATTCTGAAGGAGACAGTTTTGCAGTGTCGTTTCCTTTTAACAAGAACATCTTTGCAAGAAGTTTAAGCATTATGTATAAAGATTTACAACTGGAGGATCAACCGTCTCTTGATGAAGCAAATCACACCACTCTTAAATGGAAAAGGCGGGTCTATGCAGCTGATGCCATGGAAATCCACCAAGAGTTGAGGATGCTGCCAGATGGTGGCAGATTCATTGAGATACCAGTGAGAGACTGGAAAGCCACTGTTGATGCAATCGACGAGGAAAAGTGGGATGACGCAAAGGTTCTTATCATGAATGCTAATACCATCCAGCAGAGACCACAGAGGGCTCAGCCAGAAGTTTCCCAGGTGCCGCAAAGCCATCTTGTTGACATTGATCTCACGTTGCAGCCAGGCGACATGCTTCGGATCCAGATGACATCAGAAGAAAAAAGAGGAAATCCCATGCCCGTTGTTCAGTTGGTGCACATTAAACCCAAGTTTGAGATTTGTGTTGATCATGTGCACAGCCCTATCACATGCTTCTCCAAATACGCGGATCGTCCATCTCGGATTAGTTACAGTGACAGCGACGTGTATGTAGAGATCTGGAAACCAATGTGTAAGATGGAATCTGCCCACACGGCAGTGGATGAAAGTGACGGCATCATCATCGAGAACCTGGTGGTAAACTTCAACCAAGACCGGGAAGACCAACTGACAGGGAGCTTCTTCTTACCTCAGGAATGGATCCGTGGATGGGCCATTGAATTCAATCTCGCCAAGTGCTATCTGTGCATACGGAAAAGAGGTCTGCAGTTGAAGAGCTTTGAAGCCATGGAACATTCAGCACTGGTGGACCCAAGAGAGTTCACGTGGGTGGCCCATGGTGTCACGAGAAGTGAGGAAAAGCGGAAAAATGGTGGAACCAAAGTGGAGTTCGCTGTCAATCACCTGCCAATGAAGAACATTCCTGACTGTGTTTTTCAGAAGAACACTTGTTTCACTGTTGAAATAATCCCAAAGACTCTGCCTGATATGTAAGTTTAAGTGTAGTTCACTTCAACCTTACATTTGGTGATGACATCCATTTAGTTAACAGGTATTTTTCTTCTATCAGTTAAAAACCCGTGTCTGTTTTTTCCACAGCCGTAAAGAAGGTGCTGTTGATAGGTTGAGAGCAGCTTGTGAGCTCGTGCAGAGAATAGCACTCGGACACCGCATTCCAAGAAATGGTATGTCCCACCGTCAGCAGTCGCCATCCCTTCGAAGTATTTACATCAATTTAAATTACACTAGTTTCACAATGTTGGTATTTTGATTCACTCCACTCTTTTGCACTAAATGTAGGAACTGTATCCTAGAAATAAAGTCCTGCTTCAGATAGAGCCTTATTTTCTGTAGCTGAGCTAAATAATCACCCTAACAATATGAGGAGATTTTTTTCATTGCAAAAATAAGTATAATACCACAATGTCACTGTCACTGTTACCATTGTTTGCCTCTCCTTGTTTTTACTTCCTGCTTTATTTTGTTAATCACTTCCCTTGTGTGTCTAGTGGTGTGTTACTTCCTGTTTTTGTTCTTTTTCACTCTCTCTTAGTGAAAAAGTTACCTTAGTTCCTCCTCCGTCCCCATTTAGTTTCACCTGTGTTTTGTTTTTCCATTGGTTCCCCATGTATGCTTAAAGAGGACCTATTCTGCTTTTTCATGTCTTCTGTTCGAAGTACAGTTTCACAATGTTGGGTGTTCATACTCCACATGGCACAAGTTTCAGATCAGGAGGTGAAGTGTAGTCCCAGTAATCTCTGTGACAAAAGCTCTCACACTGCAGCCTGATGGAAACTTTATGTTTCAGCAATTTGTTTAGAAGGTGAAATTCATGACGTATAAATGTCGACTTTTTTTTCGTAGCTGTTCAGAAACAAGACTGTCGGATCATGGTCATTGTAACTGAACACATTTTCCAGTTCTCCTCTACTAAATATTATTAGATTTATTTATTTCATGTACTACAGCATATAAATAACTGTCCATGCACAGAGATACTGTGCAGTCGTTAACATTTTACTAGGTATTTCCCTACAGCAACATTTTCCACTTCAGTCGCATTTTCCAGCATTTCCCACACGTTCACAGACTAACATGAACATACATAGAAAACATCTAACCTGCATGCTTGTGAGTAAAATACTGAATCCGCTGTTATGCTCCCCAATCAGGCGCTGATGGTGTAATATTTCCCAAACACAGACATCCTGCTGGGATTTCTGTGGTGGTGAATGTTTGTTGACTGGTGAATTTCCATTCAACAAAGCTGTTACTGTTTGTTTACAGTCACCAGTTGGAGAGACAGGCTCCGCCTCCTGTCACTCTTCCTGATGTTAGCCAATCAGAACAAATGAGGGACTGTATGAATGACCATTATAACCTCAATAACTTTCAAACTGCAATCTGTGTAAAACTACTCTAGAGGAGGTCAAGAGTGTAAACAGAAATGAGCAGAATAGGTTCTCTTGTGTCTTCCCCTTGTCTTTTGTCAGTTCATCTGTTTCCTTTGTTGTTCCTCCTCCTTTGTGCCTGTCTCCTTTCTGTCTTCTGTGGACTTTGTTATCTTTAGTCTGGTTTCTGTATTTTGTTGTTTTTTCTTTGTTACTTTTTATAACCTTGAACTAACTTTGTTGGACATCCTTTTTCAATTTTTGATAGTTGGTTTTGTTATTCAGTTGTTTTTAGTTCGTTATGGTCCCTTGTGTTTTACTTGCTTGCCCTGATGTTGTGAATTTATGTCCCTTTGTTGCAAGTAAGTTAAATTGTTCTCATTGTGTCTTTACAGTTGTGGAAAGCAGTGTGCTGAAATGGCAAATCGTGAGAGAAGAGCTACCAGGGGGACTGCCAAAGCTTAATGACAGCCAGTATGATGCTGTGTTGGCCGCTCTGAATCACAACTTCACACTCATACAGGGACCACCTGGTAAGAGTGAGTACATGTGGGAACTCAGTGGTTAATATTTACAGATGAGATTTAAGTCTTTCTTTTCCATTCCCCCAACAGGAACTGGAAAGACAGTGGTGGGCGTGTACATAGTGTACTGGTTTATCAAGCTGAACTCACGCAACCAAAGGAAGTTTAAAGACCCAAGCGACAGGGACAAGAAAGAAGTTATTCTCTACTGCGGTCCATCCAACAAGTCTGTTGATGTTGTTGCAGGCAAGTTACTTTGTGTGCTGAAAGTTCACCTCCTCTTTTTTCATCACTCAAAGCCACATTGAGTCATGTGGATACTGCATGTGTCTTTGAATTCTGTGATACAGAGTACCTGATGAAGTTTAAAGACAGTCTGAGGCCTCTCAGGGTCTACAGCCAACAAGTGGAGATGCTTGATTACCCTTATCCAGAGGGCACCATGCAGTTCTCTCCAAGGTCCCTCCGCCAGGATCGTTCCAAACCTGAGCTCAGGTATCTCACAGCATTTATAACCATTTACTATGAGGCAGTGGACACTTGTTGTTTCATGCGTCTTGGGTGATTAGATCACAAGTGGACAGCTGAGACACTTCTGAGTTCACACATGGTATATAGCATGTGTCTCCAAACTGTCCTGCTGACCACTTGTATTTGGATATCACCACGGCAAAGTCAGGCCTGCACAGTTATCACCTAACAACAACCTCCTTGGTGTTTTTTTTAAACAACTCCCCTGGTGTCGAATTAGTAAAGTTTATCTTACGTCTTAACACCAGAAGAGAGAGATTTTGGAAACAGTTAGCACAGTTAGCTAAAAGAGAGGAGAAGGTAAATAAAATGAATTGTTCACAGTGTTTCAGGTCACAGGACAAAGTTGTTAATGAGTTGTAAATGAGCGCAGGACAAGATGATGAAGAAGAAAAGTAGCAACATTTTCTGTCACACTGCAAAAGATATGTGGTGAAATGCACCTGGTTGGTCATTCACACTTGTATTTAACGCTGTTCACTTGGGATCTCATCACCCGAGACAAATGAAGAGTGTACAGGGCTTGTGAAATGTTGTTGCTAATTAATCTGAAATTGTTATTGTTAAATTTTGCCATGTTTTCCTGGTTTTTAGGAGCATCACACTCCATCACCGCATGCGACAGCCCCCAAACCCTTATGCAGATCGAATAAGAAGATTTGACCAACGCATTAAAGACAAAGAAGAACTAACAGATGAGGAGCTGAAAGAGTAGGTTACAGTGCAGTGACTTAGTGTTGTGTGCAAGAAATAATGTCATTAACTCTCCTGGCAGTTTACGTCTGAGTAATAATCAATCAGTAATGTTCCTGGGGAGTGTAACCATATTACTTAGTGTCCATAATGTCTATCTCACACTTAAAAGATTTAGTGTTGAAATAAAACATGATGTGTGTCTGTGTTTACCCACACCATAGCAGTTGAATTATTTATTTATTTATTTTATTTATAGTGTTTAGTTGTTTTAAAATGATACCCACACTGTTTTTTTTCTTCTAGATACACGAACCTTCTGAGAGATGCTCGGATTTATGAGCTCAAACAGCACGACATCATACTGTGCACGTGTACGCAGTCTTCCACCCCGATCTTGCCAAAGACGGTCAGCGCACGTCAGATCCTCATTGATGAATGTGCGATGGCCACTGAACCCCAGGCCCTGATCCCATTAGTCTGCAACAACCCAGAAAAGGTGCTTTCCTTCTTCCCTGAACCTTTTGTTGACACCAGTGTGCTCTCTGTCCATCACAAGACATCCGGAGAAATGCTTGGATTATATCAGGGTTATGAATGAGTTAGAATAAGCAAAATGAAACAGATCTGTCTTAAGAGGTGATTTAAGTGATGACACTGAGTTTACACGTCTGAGATCCTCCAAGTTCAACAGCTGAGGTGCTTGGACTAAAAAAGCCATCGCCTCTGGTAACACACCTCACTCCTGGCGCCCTCAGCAGGTCCTGTCCGAGGACCTCAGGCAGTGCTCCAGCCTGTAGGGTGTGAGGGAGTCAGTGATGTAGGCTGATGCCAGACCATGTAGGGTCTTATCAAAAAGTAAAAGAAGCTTTAAAGAGGGACTTTTGTAACTCATCTGAGTATATGCAAATATGAGGCAGCAGTCTTTGCAAAAATGTATATTTGTGTCATTATCAAATCTTTTAGTCACAGCTGTAGGACATTTTTCATCATCCAACTTTTTATCTCAGTTAGGAGGAAATGGAGGAAGTGTTTATGGATGTACGTTTACAGATTTTGTGGCAGTCTGTTCTGGCAAAGGGTCGTTTTATTTCTGAGGTAGAGGTGGTAAAAAATCTGAAGCAGAGGTTTAAAAAGGCTTGAACAGTGTGACTGTCTCTAATTCTAAGAAACCTATAGTTGTCATTGCATACACTGCAGTGAATGATGAAATTACAGTTTACACCTATATACAGGCCCCTAAACAATGTACACATACAGGGGCCCAGCAACCGTGGTACCACTCTACGGCGCACTTGGAGCGCCGTAGGGGTCAATGCCTTGCTCGAGGGCACCTCTGCAATGCCCTGGAGATGGATAGGGACCTTTCCAACCACCAGTCCATGCTCCGTGCTTTGTCTGGGCTGGGACCTGAACTGGTGACCCTCTGGTTTCCAGCCTCAGTCCCTACTTACTGAGCCACTGTTGAATCCCGTTTAACTGGAGAGGATAAAGAAGACTGTGTCTTTGTCATCTGCTTGCATCATACTGAATGTCTACTCTGTGGCTTTCAGGTCATTTTGATCGGTGACCACAAGCAGTTACGACCCATTGTGAAGAATGAGCATGTGAGGAAGCTGGGAATGGCCAAGTCTCTGTTTGAGCGCTATGAGGACAGAGCAGTGATGCTGAAGACCCAGTACAGAATGGTGAGAACATTCAACATGTACACTATCTACACAAAGGCACTGTGTAGTGTGTCATTTACATATATTGTACTGTACTTTGATAGCACGAGGACATATGCAAGTTCCCGTCAGACGAATTTTATCAGGGGGAGCTAGAAACCGGGGTGGAGCAGCCGAGTAGCGTCCTCCGTGTGGAGGGCAGGACGATGGCGATCGTGTTCGGGCATATTAAAGGAGAGACCGTCCGTCTAGTTGTCAAGACAGCCAAGGGCAACAACAACTCCAAAGTGAACCGGAAAGAGAGAGACAAAGTGGTACTGTGTTGGACACATCTCTGTTCCTTCATTATTCTGTTCAGTTATATTCATCAAGTATCTTTATCTCGTCATAATTCAGAATGGTTTCAGCTACTGACTGGTTTCTTTTACAGATTGAGATCGCTAAAATGCTGGTGGAGAGGGCCAAAGTGGAACAGAAAAGCATTGTGATCCTGTCGCCCTATAACGCCCAAGTCGCAGAAATCAAAGAGGAGCTGAAGAAGACGAAGCTGGGTGACATCACAGTCACCACAATAACAAAAAGCCAAGGTGACCGTGAACCTCACTGATTCCTAACAGCAAAGCCTTTACTCACAATGTTCTCAAATCAAGTTTTAAGGAAGGGTTGTACAAAATACACAACTCTGAAGAACTCTTTTTTAATTTTTTTTTTTGTGCAGTCCACCAGTTTTCATCGTTTTCTATGACATGCAGCAATTAGCTCCAAACAGACACATCCTAATCCCTAACAGTGACTAAAAGTGTGTATTCCATGTAAAACTACCGATTGTGAATAATGTTTAATTAGTATTAAATGTAGCCCTTTTGTGTTTGTTCACTGACATTTTCTCACATTTTAAATTTTGATTGAAAAACACAGCTGCCAAACTACAAATGTAGTATTTTACTCAAAAATATGGAAAGTGTCAGGGAAAGAAAATACTCAAGTACAAACATTTTGTCTTGCAGGAAGTGAATGGCGTTACGTCATCATATCTACAGTGTGCTCTCTTCCAAGTAAAGAGATTGTGGAGGACCCAGATGGAGCATGGTTGGCCAAACACCTGGGCTTTGTGGGGGATCCCAACCAGATAAATGTGGCCATCACTCGGGCCAAAGAGGGGCTGTGTATCATTGGTGAGATAGTTCATCTTTCTTTCCTATTTTATTTCATGTGCTAATGGTAGAAGCTGAAATAACATTTGACTTGAAGTGACTTCTGAAGTCAGGTGGGCTGCTGCACACGTCTCTTTAGACATGTCAGTACAGCTCCACAGGCATCAGTGTCTGTTCTGCAGTCTGTTCTGCTGTCTATCTATTCTGAATTCTGTTGTGCTGTCTGTCTGTTGTGCAGTCGGTTCTGCAGTCTGTTCTGCAGTCTGTCTATTCTGGATTCTGTTCTGCTATCTGTCTGTTCTGCTATCTGTCTGTTCTGCTATCTGTCTGTCCTGCTATCTGTCTGTTCTGCAGTCTGTCTGTTCTGCAGTCTGTCTGTTCTGGATTCTGTTCTGCTATCTGTCTGTTCTGCTGTCTGTCTGTTCTGCTATCTGTCTGTCCTGCAGTCTGTCTGTTCTGCAGTCTGTCTGTTCTGGATTCTGTTCTGCTATCTGTCTGTTCTGCTGTCTGTCTGTCCTGCAGTCTGTCTGTTCTGCAGTCTGTCTGTTCTGCAGTCTGTCTGTCCTGCAGTCTGTCTGTTCTGCTATCTGTCTGTTCTGCTATCTGTCTGTCCTGCAGTCTGTCTGTCCTGCAGTCTGTCTGTTCTGCAGTCTGTCTGTTCTGCTATCTGTCTGTTCTGCTATCTGTCTGTCCTGCAGTCTGTCTGTTCTGCAGTCTGTCTGTTCTGCTATCTGTCTGTCCTGCAGTCTGTCTGTTCTGCAGTCTGTCTGTTCTGCAGTCTGTCTGTTCTGCTGTCAGTTCTGCAGTCTGTTCTGTGGTCTGTTGTGCTGTCTGTCTGTTCTGCTATCTGTCTGTCTGT
>OOFC01016438.1:0-25882 GCA_900323345.1 Pseudochromis fuscus
TGTTGTGTTTTTTATCTTGTGCAGAGACTCCTTAGTGAGTGTGGAAGCTAGCTGTTAGCATTAGCAGCGTTAGCCGCGGTTTTGGTGCATGTCCAATATAAAAATATAATTTGGCAGTTTAGATTGTTATGTTATATTAACGAGGCTTGACAACCGAGCTTCATTGTACATAACGTTTTTATCTCGTCAACACCACAACAACTGTTACCATGACAACCTTCCGTTTATACCCGTCATTAACTACGGGTACCGGCAAGTGCAAAAGCCTAATACATCACAGTTAAGTTATCTGAGCAGTTCATGTTCATTTCTGTTAAAGTAAAGAAAGTGAAATCAGCACACAGTAATACTTACCCTGCCATACAGGTGCAGTTTGCAGTGTGTATATAGTCCTCCACTTTGTTGATAATGACCCACGCCTGATACATTGCCGTCTTCTGCCCTTGCCTTTGGCTGGGTAGGATTTCGGACTTTAGCACACAAAACTCTTTATCAATGTCATGGTGTCTCACTTCTTGTACATGTCCGCAAATTACATAGTCATATGCATCAAGAGATTTGTATGCGCGCAGCTTCTCTCTTGTGTAGACGCTAGGCTTTTCAACCAAATACAAGTAAATATCAGGCCACTGAATATCTGGCCACTTACTAACATCATTCTCCCATTCAGTAATTAAACAGGGATCTGGGAGCTGCCGGCCATTTGTTAAAGTGAGCTTTTTGAAGTAAGCGTGATCTTTTGTTGATAATGCACCAGAGTAGCTTGACAAGCCGTTGCTAGCCGCCATACTTCCGTTGCCACAATGCGCGCGCACACTTCTTTGTTTACTAACAGTAAATGGGTCTATTTGTGTCAATTTTCATTTTTCATACAGAACAAGACAAACAGTTTGGGGCACTTTTCAACTGTGACCATACATATATAAAAAAACAGAATAAAACAAAAAATACTTCAAGCTTCCTGCCGTTTGTATTCATGCCACTTTGTCCAGCGTTTATCAAATGACTTTTTAGGGACTTAATGCAAAAGGCACATGATGCCAAATGCCATCAGCACGGTGAACTATTAAAATGAATGTTTCAGTATGCACAAAAATATTGAAGGAAAAACCAAATTTGCTTGAACCTCCAATTTCCTGGGCTGTGTTTAACACCAGGATTGTGTTTACTGTGAACAATGTTCTTGGAGCAGGAATCAAAACAACTTTTAAATGTCTGGGTAAAAATCAGCATAACAAATCTTCATTAAATAAAACGAGCAGGCTGTGGCCAGGATTTTTGGAAATATCATGCATGTGAAGAACACCAACAGTTCACGCTGGTTTTCTGACATTTCAAGCCTGTGGTTAAAAAAAAAAAAACACAGATTATTGGCAGGAAGACAGATCTGTCTGTCTATCTACAAGGCCACAAGGTAATTATGTAAAAATTGTTGTGCTCGTTTGGGGTAATGTGGAACAAGGCCTGCGTGTCCCATTATCGTGAGGCATGTTTAAACACAGCGCTTACACCCAGGTTAAAGTGGCGTTATTAGAAAGCAGCAGAACAAGCTGTAAACACAAGATTGAAGTTGTTAAAGGAAGCAGGGCAGCAAACAGTAGAGGAAGAAATCACAAGTTTCAGTTCAGTTCAAAGATTAATCGTCAAAGTTTATCCACTGTTGCCAAGGGAGACCATACTGGGAATCCTTGGATAGTGGTTGGAGCTTTTATTTTCCTAAACTGACTCTTATTTCTTATTTCCTTATTATATCACTGTAATTCGTCATATTTCAGTGCAAAGCCTCCTTTTCAACAGGATCAGTGAAGCAGATTAAAACATTAAAGTTAATGTATTACACTCTTAATACTTAGCCAATGCAGCCATTTCAAAATAAAAGCCCATTAGCAGTGTTTCTGTGGATATAATCACTTAATTGTTGAGGTGGATGTGGGATAAGGATCAAAATGCAGACAGTGAAAAAAAAATAGTGCTTAAAATAATGATTTAATAATAATAAAGAATCCACAAAGGGTGCTGCACATGTACAGGGAAAAAAAACAGGAAGGTCCAAAAGTAATAAAACAAACATGAAAACGAAGTACAAACCAAAACTGAGTCCATAAGACCAGGGGAGACGAGACACAGGTGAAACCAATCAGGGTGGAGCCAACAATCAAGGAGAGAGGGAGGAGGACACCGACAGGAAGTAAAACTGAGTGACACGCAAGGGAAGTGAACAAAATAAAACAGGAAGTGACACCATGAGGGAGGACACAGACAGAAACACTGAGGAAAAATATGAAAACCAAGAACACAAACAAAGAAAACACAACTAATCATCACCTTAATTTCTTACCCAGGCTTTCATTGTAAAATAATTGTGCACTCAATTCTTTTACATCTGTTTTAACTATTATGAATATTCATTATTTGTTCACATTGATCATTGACCTGATCAATACAAAAAGCCAGACTTCTAATTGAAAGCTGGTTTGTGATTGATAAGAGGGAAGTTATTGCTTTATAGACTTTTGCAGTATTTTCATCTTCTTTTATAGAGTAATAATGTACTGGAAATCATAGCTGAGCTGCCAGTGATGAGTCAGTCCCCATTACAATAAAACTGAATTCAATCAGTTGCTATGGCGATTCTGTAGCATCACTTCTTTTGAAACATTTCATGCTTTCTTGCTACTTTTTGAAGCTCTGTTTTTGGTCTCCTCCATATTTACGGGGAAGCATCTGATCTTTTAGCAGATCATTTATCCACTAATCCACTAACTGTGTGTGTTTGCCATTTGGTGTTGGGGAGGTAGGTATTCAGTTTTTTGCTATATCAGCTTCCTGCTGCTGCAGGAAACACGGTCGATGAGAACACGGAGAGTAATCCAAAACAGTAAAATCATGGGCTGTTAAACCAAAACAATGAGCTCATGGACTTAAATCCTTGTGTAGGGGGGGACCAGGAACAGCTGTGTATACTAAGCTGTAACATTGCACAGTCATTAATTCTGTAAAGAGATTCTGTGTATGTTTGTAATAATATTAAACAGCTTCTTACATGTTACCTTAGCAGAAAATTGACACTTGAATAAGGAACCAGAGCAGATCGGGGCTTTCGCAGCACAAGCAAAACAAAAGAGCAATGATGGGAGAACTTTACAATGTTCCCGACACCTTCCCTGCTAACAAAGGCCTGAGCTCACTGCAAACTGCTTCCCACAAATCCCGTTCGCCCGCCCGATCAACAGCCATGATATCAATCGACATAAATCAAAAACAGGCTCCTGGATGCCGCCCTCAGCCGTCATCTTCAGCTCTGTAACACCAGTAAAAAAATCCCCTTAAAAACCACTGATGAAATAACATCTGAGCTGTTTCGGCTTATTGCATTTCTCACCGCGGCAAGAAAAGCTGGCCGTGGCGGACTGCGTAATTCTGATGTATTTGTTGTTTTTTTTCGAACCAATTTTAACCTCCAAATGACAATTTCTTGGAATAATCTACGTAAAGTCTGATTCCTGGTACAGTATGGTCGCTAAAGGGTCACAGCAAAACCCGAGCAACCCTCTGCATTGTCTGTCCTAAAAAGACTTGAAAGATGTGTTTTTCATGTTTGCTTTTTTAACTTAAAACGAGCACTTTGGATTATTGTTGAGGTTTGCTTAGTCATTTTTCAAGTTAAGCGCGCATACAAACGAACCCTCAACAGCATGAACTGGTTGACTGTTCAAGGGGCCTTTTTGCTTTGTCTAACAAACCACACTCAGATTTGGAGGTCAGCTCAATAAATATTACACACATCCACATGAACTTTAACAAACCAGACGGGGAATTGTCTGCTTGTGCAACACCAGCCTCTCGATGAAGTATTCTGTGTCTCTGATGAGTGCATAAGTGAGTGCACAAGTCCTGTCCTCATGTGTTTGCACTAAAATTTCATGACCTCGCTTCCCCCGTGTAATCTTCCGACAAACCTTCTGACATCCACGATAAAAAGCTAATGTGGGAATGCATGTATGTGAACCCCGAGGCCTGTTTTCATGGCTGCCTGCTCCAAGCGGGACTCATAACCACACCCAGATCTTTAATGCCGTAAAAAGCTACGTTCCTGGAGCCGGAGAGAGGTGCAAGCAACAGGTGCTTCTCAGGAGCTCGTCCCTGGGAACGTATTTGAGCAATCAGGCGATAATTCATGACACGTTAAATAATGATGTGCGTCGAACGGAGCTAAGCGATCTCACGAGGGCTGTAGCCGAGGTGCGCTGGGTTCTTCTGGTTTCAACAACAAATACCTTTCCCTTCGTGCGGATTCAGCCAAAGAGCGGCCGGCTGTAATATCAGGTTTGAGGGAATAACACTAAAAATATTATAACTGCCCATCATCGTAGGTGTAGATGAGTTTCCATCAAATTTTATGACGGAAAACACCACGTGGAGCAAATTCAGGTCAACAAAGCCCGATATACTTGTGAGGAAACTGGAAACTCCTTAAGGTTCCCGCTCGATTGTGTGGGCGGGATTTGTATTTTCATCACAGGTCACATTTGATTTGAGGCGACTTTCATTTCCCTCCAAAAAGAGTGACAAAAGAAATGTTGTAAGGCTGAATACATTTGTCATATCAGTCCGGTTTTAATGTCATATGCATGTTCGGGAAGTCACCAGGAAGTCAGCCAGCTCAGTCAAAGAAAGCCGTACTTTATGGGCCCAAAGAAGCTCAAGGAAGTCTGGAAAACTTTTTTTGGCGTGTGATCCAGTGAGCAACTTTTATTGGAATGAATAAACGGACGGCGTCTTGAAACCCTGCGTCCACTTCGCTCACGGACGATAGAAATTAGCCGGTTGCACACGTTTGAATTGCCGCCAACACCTTTGTTCAGCAAACAGGTGCAGTGCTGCTCTGTCCTCTGATGAAGACTCATCTGAGTCCCAATCATGCACTGTAAAGAAGAGACGGATGCAGCCACAGTGACATCACCCATTAGTTTGAGCACAAGCATAATGAAGCCAGAAGTTCGGCCTTTAGCTGTCACCATCTTTGTTTTGTGGAGCCAGGAGTGATCATAGTTGGATAAGGAAGTGGAGTAGCAAAGGGGCGGGTCCAGCAAAGCTTCCAAGGCTGTCTGAGACCAGCCACACCCCCAAATATACCTCTCTGTAGGCCTCATATCTACTTGGTGATGAAATCATTTTCAGATGGGGGACACTAACAAGGAGAAGAGACTTTAACTAATTACATCCGGACAAGTGATGATTTACTGACTTGGTATCATGTGAAGATTTTAAACTTATTAGAACATGATTTTTTTTTTTTTTTTTTACAGCCAGCATCTAGTGGTCAGCATTGGTATTGCATCTCTTGGCATTTCAGTGCTGTGATAATTCAATCCAGATGCTGTCAGGGGCCCATGAAGGAAGGAAAAAAAACAAAAAAGCAGCTGTCTGGAAATGCCACAGGCTCCGTTATCATGAACAGAATAGCTTGGAGCGGGTCGGTAAGGTAGCTCTGAGTGGCTGGTATGGGAGGATCATTTATCCAATCACGTTGATCCCTGTCAGTCATGATGAGGCGCGATGGTGTGAGGTGAGTTGTTTCTCATTTCAGCAAGAAAAAAAGCAAGTGGATGAAAATTGACAAGAAAACGTAGCATCACGTTTAGCGTTAGCCTAGCCTTTGAGTGGCTGTGTGTGTGTGTGTGTGTGCGTGCATGTAGCATGCACGAGGTGCGCTTGTGTTTCGGGTGGGGGTGGGGGCACAAAAAAAATATTTGCACCGGGGCCTACACTACAGAAGCCTGAAAAGGACGTGGTTAACTATATTTTCATTTTCCCCGTTTTCCGTGATAACGAGATAATTATAGTGGTTTTCTCGAGATCTCAAGTTATTTTTCTCGTTATCTCGAGAAAACAAACTTCGATTTCTTGAGATAACGAGAAAATAAAGTTCGTTTTTTTTCAAATATGAAAGGATAACTTATCTTGTTTTCTCGAGATAACGTGATAATTTTCTGGCGACTGCACGATTTCTGGCGTGGTCCTGACAAAGACAGTAATCAGACTTTGGTTTTGATTTCTACATCGCCAGAAAATTATCTCGTTATCTCGAGAATACGGAGAAAATAAATATATAGTTAACCACGTCCTTTTAGACTTCTGTACTATACCCATGATTTTAAGCTAGTGCTTTTATCTTTATAATTGTGAACAATTTGACAAGATATATTTAATCAATGATAAATATTTTTCCTGTTGGTTAGTGTGAGTCCAGAATGAGGAAAATAGCTCATGTTACAATGTTATCCTCCCATAACAGATGTCTATGTTGGAGGTCTCTCTTTTCGTATTAAAGGTTTGTGTGATCTATTCTTTCTCAAACCTCCAGCAATCAACACTGTTTATGAAGGTGACATCATTATATAACAGGCGAGGGGAAGTAACTCATTAATGTCAGTGAAACCACATAATATTCAGAAGAGGATGGGACACGGTTTACAAGGCAGTGAAGGGAGGGCTGAGGAGGCTGTTAAAATGGGACTCGACCAGATAAGTAATTGGTGCTCATTTTGCCAAAGACATAACATCATAAAAACAGCATCTATTTAAAACGGACTCGGCACACACACACACACACACACACACAACCTCCCTAATGTGAACAATATGAGAAAGTCAAATCTGGGGTTGCTGCACTTTAAGACTTGCACCAGGTGGTCTCTTTAAAATCAGAGTGAGAATAATGAAAAGGATGTAACGCATGAATGCAAAATCACACAGTGCAAATTATGAACATTATTCATTGTTGTTTTTCCCTGAGTCATGGATCTGCAAGTTTGGACAAACTATCATCAGTGTTTTTTACTAACAATGAAGTTTACAGATTGTAACATTTAGTTGTTACAATTATTTTTACTGACTAGGATGATTTAATGCAAATGTTGGTATTTGCTTCTTGGTGTGATTCAGATATAAAGATTGATATAGATGAGGTGGTGCTGTGGTTAAAACTGTCGCCTCAAGAAGGTTCTGGGTTCGAATCCCGGCAAGGAGTTTCCATGTTGTCCTTTTGCTTGGGGTTTCCTCCCACATGTCCAAAGATGTACTTGCTATGTGAACTGATTATTCTAAACTGAACAAAGGTGTAAGTGTGAGGATGGTTTGTGTTTGTGTGTTAGCGCTGTGATAGGCTGGTGACCTGTGTCCTCTCACCTGTTTCCAGCTGGGATAGTGTCCAACAGACCCCTGCGACCCAACTGGACGAGTGGGTATGGAAGAGTCTGAATATTAGACATAAACCCTTATGTCAAGAGAAAATTACTTGAAACTAGTGAAATTATCTGTCCATGCAGCAAGTTCATTTCAAGAAATCCTGAAATCATTTTTTAAACTATAGGAATAAGTCGGCACAGATAGAAAAATAATGTTTAAAACAAGATGATAAGTGATCTAAATGTAAGATCTTCAATCTCACCAGGTGCCACATTACTTGTGGTGCACTCCATGTTAGCGTCCTTGACTTGAACTATTGACCTTCCAGTTCCCAAACCAAGTCTCAAACCACTGAGCTACTGCTGCTTCAACAGAGGACAGTTTCTCTAACTTGATGAATTAACAACATATTTGAAATAAAAACAACTCATTTCTCACCTGAAACCATCTTCAAACTGCTTCCTGTGAGAATTAGGAGAATTATGAAGATGACTTCATCAACTTCCTCCTCCTCCATCTGATGACCGGCTAGAGCAGGGGTGTCAAACTCGTGCCATGGAGGGCGAGACCCTGCAGGTTTTCTTTCCAGCCGGTGTAAAGCAGGTGATTTAATCATGAACACCTCCTTCAGTTTGAGGGAAGGAGCTCATCAGTGAGATCAGCTGCTGGAGAGATGGTTGGAAAGAAAACCTGCAGGGTCTCGGCCTCCATGGCACGAGTTTGACACCCCTGACTTAAAATGAACTACGTAAGCCACAGGTGTCAATGTCGTACCATGGAGGGCGAAGACCCTGCAGGTTTTCTTTCCAACCGGCTCCTGAAGCAGATTTTAATGATCAGCACCTCCTTCAGGGTCTTGGTCCTCTATGGCACCACTTTGACACCTGTGATGTAGGCCAATGATGTGACCCACTGATGTCTATTCAGTGTTTTCTGGACAAACAGAAATAACTTTACATCAGGATCTGAATCCACAGACACTGTGAAACTAAAGTTTTTTGACAATAAGAAAAGTACACAATAAAACCATAGACTGATTTCTCATTTATTATATTTATTCATAGAACTTTAAAAATACTTCATGAAGACAGGTGTAGGTATTCCTGCCATTGCCTTGGTGCACACCTCAGTGTCTTCAGACTGGGTATTCACCATGTACTTGTGCAGGTCTTCAGTCGTACTACATGTTGAAGCCTCTGAGCCCTGCTGCACCCACACCTGCCCCTTCAGTCACAAGCTGCCAGACATCACAGCGACAGTCACAGCTGTCACGGTGATGGATAAAAGGGGTGTGGCTGCGATGCCCAGGCATGAGTTGCAGTAGGACTGAGCGCAGCAGGTGTAGCTCATGGTGTAGATCGTCCCTTTGTGGGGGATGCTGCGCTGCTGGCTGCAGTTCTTTTCCACCATGCACCCCCTCTCAGACAGGGCGCTGTGGTTGCCATAGCGACCCAGTCCCTCGAAACACAGCTCATCAGGAAGACACTCGGTCAGAAAAGGCTCGAACGTCTTCTCGTTTTCCAGGATGGGGCTGAAGTAGCAAAGCAAGTTATCACAGAGGAGCGTGGGGAGGAGGAGACAAAACCACAACACGGCAACAGGCAGGAGCTGCAGCGAGGTCGGCCTGGAAACACACAAGCATCCGGTCACAGTTTGGCTCAAAAAACAAGGAGTATCACAGGAATTTAGTTTTTTTACTTCCATGATGTTAGGACAAATTTAAACAAATCAGGAAAAACATCAGTTCCAGTGATGGTCTGGATCTGGGCCTTTAACATCCTACACTTCCCATGATGCAACTTGATAGGATCCAGACATTTCACTTCCCTAGCTTACGTCAGACTTTCCAATAAACATTTGTTATCACAACTTTATCTGGTAGAAGTCAAACAGACACAGTGAAGTTTTTTAATGGCCTCTGCAGTGCTCCCTTCACTCGCTCATGTACAAATCAGTGTGACACCATTACCACACGTCTGTTTCATGTTTGTTCTCCTTTCAGGAACATTGCTGCCAGGCTAAAGACACTTAGCTGAGTTTTGAGCTTTATAAACCCTGCAATGCTGCACAAAATAGTTTGTGAAGGTGGAGAGCAGAAACTGTGAAAGTATGCAATTTAAGAAAGACTCACCAGGCCATTTTATAAAATACAAATCAGTCGAAACTTTTCAGAGCTTCTCCTGATGACCTCTAATCTCGTCACAGCTCCTCAGAAACAGGCCACACCTTCCAGCACACCTGCAATTAAAATGTTCACGGAGGGACTACACCACAATGGGAGGTTCATCAGGGCTTTTTTTTTTTTTTTTTTTCTGCATTCGTGGGTAACCACAGGCATAATGTCAGCATGAATGATGGTTGATAAGTCCACCTTCTTCTCTGGAGCATAAGTATAAAATACAATGTGCTTGTTAATTTGTTAAAAATATCAGCAGCGTGCAAACATTTGACCAGATGTTAGCCAGCTTTTGGAGACTCAGGTAAGTACCTGTGGACAACAGGCCTCTTCCCAGTCTTCAACACTACAAGTACTTTATTTTTGGTGGCAGATTATCTAGTTGTCTATGATAATGTGTAATTTGCACATGAATCCCAAGGCTCCTCCTTAAGCACGTTGGTCACATTGTCATTATCTGGTCCTGGGGTGGTCACCTGCAGCAACTTCTTCTGGTCAGAGTCTGATTTTGACAGTTTGCTGTTGCATTTGTCTTTGCAGCAGCAGGTATGGCTGACGTTGAATTTCACAGACCGATAGAAAACCGCTTTGTAGGAGCCACAGAGGTCACTGTCCATGCAGCCCTGAGCAGACAGCATGTGGACGGAGCCGAAGCGGCCTGTGGAGATGAAGCAGCGCTGCCCAGGCAGACACTCGCTGGTGCCGTTGCAGGACTGGCTTTTGTGTTGCAGAGGACAGATGTAACACTGCAAGCTGTCCACAGGGAGAGCTGTGAGGACCAGAGCTGTGACCAACAGGATGGAGGTCAGGAACCAGCATGGAGCCAGCAGATGGACGTCCAGACTAATGTAAATCCACACACACAGTTAAAAACTCTATCCATCAATCAGGGTTTTAATGCTGTTTGTGTGGATGTGTTGTTCACCTGGTGTTTCTTTGTGGTCCCATCGTCCTGTATGTAAAAGCTCAACAAACACGTGAAGATGCGTGAACCTGAGGACACTTCAAACACCAGCTCTGATTACCAACCAGAAACAGGTGTGTCTTTAAAGCTACTGCAAACATAACTTGAGACTCATACACACACGCACACACACAAAATAAACAGCTCTGACGTTAGATTTTAAGGGTTTATTGCTTCGAAATAAAATCTTGCCTTGTCCTTCAAAACAGTTTATACACTGGTAAAAACCTCAACTGAGGCTGAAACACAGGGTTGCGGTGCCACCTGGTGTCTGATGTGCTGCACAGCCACTGAGAAAGAAATGAAATATCCATTTTTAAACCTCATAAAACAACCAGTCTGCTTTTGTAGAAAGCAGAGGGAGTTTCTCCTGTAGAGCAGGTAACGTAAAGGAAGAGTAGTTTTCCTAATTGGGCTCATACTTCCTGGTTTTCAGTTCATGTGCCATAGTCAGAGGTGAAGGAGAGCTTAGCCTCTTTGTACAAAGGCTCCTGTGAAGAAATAAGATGAATGTGTCATTGCCACACGTCTATCATAGGACATAATAATAAATAACCAGATAACAACATAATCAAACTGCACCTCTACATCTTTATTTATATAGTTAGTTATATGTTGTTAAATATATATTTTAAATGTGTATATACAAGGATTAGTTGAGTGTTTCTAGGGTTTCTAAGGATCAAATAAAAAAAGCAAACCCCTCAATGTAATGCAATCATCCTAATTTTCAACATAATTTATTTTACACATTTGTAATAGTGCAGAGTTTTGCTCACAGTCAGCTCCTCCTCCTCATCCTCCCTGCCAGCATCACCCCAGTCTTCATCCTCCTCTGCAGGGTCGTAGTTGTACACGGGAATCAGCCTGTGGCGCAGCTCATCTAATCTGAAGGTGGAAGAAGTCAAAGGTAACTAAATGTGACTGAACATAAAAGGTAAATAAAATAAAATAAAATGCTGCTCAGATGTCAGAAACCTACTTACTTGACTTTCCTCCTGATGTAAAGAACCTAAAGAGAGGAACAACTTTAAACAGTGTGAAATGCAGTTGTGAAATTCACTGTGCAGGAAGTAAACAAACATTCTTACCACTGCCACTATACATCCGATCAGTGTGAGGAGAACAAACGGGATGAGTAAAGAGTAGCCAGGAAATGGAGGTTTGCTGTTTGGCGTTGTAACGTAAGGAGTTGTGTGGTTTAAATACACATCCCTCTGTTGGATCTCCTCGTTCACAGGCTCCATTACTCTGCTCTGTGCACCTCAGCTCACGCCTATGTGGCACATTCAGTGGCGTGCTGCTGCCGTCATCCCCACTGCTGTCTTAGCTCCAGGACTCCTCATTACTAGGACTACAAAGACAGTTTACTCTTAGATGTACAATCTAAGAATCTGTGAGTCTTTTAAATCGAACTGATAAAGAAGCTGATTTCTGCTGAAATATCACGCAATCTTACCTTTTGTGTCATCTGTGGAGTACGTGGACACACATTTTGTTCCTGCTTAGTTCATTTGGTGTCACATCAGACACTCTTGAAGAAAACCAGTGCTCACTTACCCAAACCTGCTCCATGACATTCCTGAGTGAGGAGTGGATGGATTTGTATTCAGTCTGTGTTGGAATAGACTCATGCAGAAGATGATATCATTTTAATTACCCTCACACAACTCTGTAAGGCATATATAAGCAGTGTTGGGAGTAACGCGTTACAAAAGTGATGCAATTACAGTAATGTATTACTATTTTCTGTAAGGCAGTAAAATAACGCATTACTACTAAAAATATGTAATATTATACCAGTTACAATCTACAGTAACAGCACATTTTAACCTGATTAGGTGTTTTTTAAGTGTTATTACGGTGTGCTTGACCGTCATTACAGCCAGAAACCAGGCATCACTGAAGTCACAGTAGTCACGCTCAGGCACACCCTTGTTTAATAATGTGATTATACAACTACTACCAACAAAATAAAATGTATGATCAAAATGTGTTCATACTGTGGACATTTCACTCTCAAAATATAAAAGTGTTTTGAGATCTGATGTTAACTAGTCCCTGTCAGTCAGCCAACATGGGCTTGTGTTTTCTAGATATTGTGATTTCCCAAAACTGGATAAATACTACACATAGCAACACAAAACTGCTTCACTAGCTCAGTCATGATCTAACTAGAACATAATTTTTTCATGATAGTTCCTCTGCCGACATCTCTGTCACTTTTAAGCAAACAGGTGCTGTGATTTATCTTTATCTGCAACAAACTTTTATTAACGTTTTTATTTAAATATAGACAGCAGCTTTCCAGTGCCAGAAAAAAATCTGTCTTTTGATAAACTCCAATAAATCAAATTTGCCAACAATACATTATGCAGGGTAACAAAGTCCACAGCGGCTTCCTTTTGATGCAGGTTTCATTGAAGTGTTTCTTGTTGCCATGGAAACCACACAGACAATAAGATAGTGTCAGTTTGTTATCTTCACTATAATTCTCTACAATCGTATCTTTTACATGTGTAATTGTGAGTTTTCTCCAGCAGAGGGACAGTTGTTGTTGTGGGCTGCAGCGGGGGAGGGCCTGAAGGACGAGGGAGGAACCAGGTGAAAACTCTTCATAATCCTGTACAGGTCTAACTTGCTCAGCATGGCTCCATGTAAGTATTCAGCTCCACAGGAGATGAGACAGCAGATAACAGAGCCTTAATGGTAAGCTTCCTAACAAATCAAACTCTACGCTGATTTAAAAATGTAAACTGGTGGCTGCTTTGTGGTGTTAATGTGAGATCCTGTGTTTTCTGAAACACTGATTTTATTCAATAATTTACCAGGGTGGATTCTGGTTTGACTAGAAGTTGTGATTTCCCCGTCTGAAGCAGATGTAAAAGTAGACCTTCTAGGTATAATGTAATGATAATAATGTTATTAAAGATCTGTATTGTGTCAGTCTACAGGGGAAACAAAGAATTGCTGTAGAGCTAGTGGCGCGCTCTGGTAGATTTCCTGTTAAGATTTGAATGCTTGTTAATAATTAGACCAACGTAATCCCTCATGTTCAGTCGCACTCCAGTCATGAAGCAGTGTACTGGTGGTGCCTGCAATATGCCGCATAAACTGATGTCATTATTTTTTTTTGATCTCATAGTTGACTCTGCGTGAAGTGAGGACATGCAGGGAGTGAAGCACCATCCACAGCGACGTGTACAAACTCCTAATATGTAATGGATCCTCCTCAGAGGCCAAACAGAACAATCCAGAGACAAGATGCCAGCGATTCTGACCTCCCCAGGCCCCTGTCGGACAATCTACAGGACATGCATCTTTATGACTGCCTTGAAGTCTTCCCTGATAATGACGACGTAAACTTGTATGAGAGCATCTTGCCCACAGCCCCACCTAAACCACCACCCAAACCCCGTCCCTCTGTCTCGGCTCCTGGAGCAGGAGGTCCGGGGAATACCAACCACCAGAGCAGAAATGATCCTCCTCCAGTTCCACCCAGATACAGGCTTCCAAGTGTAGGTTTGCCCGGTATACAAGACCGTCCACTCCCTCCTCCTCCTCCTCTTCCTCCCAGGACACGAGTGCCCCTTGAACACACCAAAAAGCGGTTTTCCTGTAGTCTGTCTGAGCCTGTCCACAAACTGAATCGTTCCCGGACAGAAGTACAAAATCATGTGTGTATCTCCAGCTGTTTGTTTTTTTTCACCGAGAGCTCTTTTATGACCAAAGCCTTCAAAGTTGTTTTTTTTTTTCAGGATCCATGGGCCATCCAGCTCCTGGACACCCCAGAGGGAAGCACCCAGAGGATGGCTGCTTTTTGTACCGCAACCTCCAAGTAAGACCATAAACAATGCAACATTGTCTTGTATATTTTTGACAAAAATAAAAAACTCTTTACTATTAATTTGACACGTAACCTGTCATCAGTGCTGCTTCTATGTTACTGGATTTAGCTGTTTTCATCTCCTTGTAACTGTACTTTCACTTCCACACTGACAGCCTGTTTCTGTCTGCAGGCTGATGTCAAGGTACAAACACACAGACAGTGTCAACAACTCGGGGTTAGTGTGGGATCGAGTGTTACAAATCCACCCTGCCCTCCTGCAGCAGGTGGAGGCCAATGTCAGTGTGGCCATGGAGTGGGATAATCACCAGCTGCCCTTCCCCACCAGAGGTAAGACACTTTATTACTTCTCCACCCCCCACATCATATAAAGAATGAACACACAACAATAAAAAGTAAGAACACACATTACATCTGAATTCATGGCAGTAAAATGGAGAATATCCACAGAAAACCCTCTGCTACAGTGTGAACAGCTGATTCAAATAACATGACCTCAGCTGGAGAATGAGCAGCTCTGGTTCTCCTGGCAGAAAAAGTGATTTGTGGGACATATAATTATCCCTGAGTCATGTTGTGATTTATCACTGTCAATCAAAATCATAAAATCTAAAGGAAAATCTAATTCAGAAGAGTATACAGAGCTATTGTACCTGTAAAAAACAGAAAATATCCAATATAGAAATACACACATTTTTGATTATTCAAGTCCAAATTGTAGCTTCAGGTTTACTGAGGATCTTATGGAAGTTTGGGCTTTTTGATCTTTAAACCAGAATATTCATAAGTGTAAAAACAATTACTCTGATCAAGACATTCATTCAAATATTTTATTGCAACTTTCATAATTACCCAAGCTATCATTTAATTAACAGATTAATCTGCATTAAAATACAGAACCAGTGTTAAATTTGTACCCTGACATTTATTATTTTTTACCGTACTAACCTCGAATATAATATTTTTTTCTATTTAAAGAAAATGTCAACATTATAATTTGTGTGTATTTTCTGTTATTTTCTATTAAACATGTACTTTCACTACAGTGTGTTCAGTATCTTTCTGGAGACGTGTGTGAACTCTGACCTCTAATGTCTTATCCAGTGAACAGGACAGTGGACAGTCTGATTGCTGAAATCTTCCAGCTGCTGGACATCACTCCTGATGCAAGTGGGCAGTATGTTTTGAAACTGTGTGACTCTGAGGGCTACCTGAGGAAGTGAGTGTGTCCGTGTTGATGTTACTGTCACTAACACACATATTGTAATGATCTGTCACAGTGATCATGTTTTCACTCATGATGTTGGTGTGCTGTACCATGGGTCATGTCTCTCTCTAGTGAAGAACTGCTGGGTATGCACGAGACGATCCAGATCTACAACAAGCTAAAACTAGTGGTCCCCCTCCGACTGCTCAGTGTGAACAGCCTCAAACACCGTCTGGCCAGAAATGTAAGTCAGTTCAAATTCCTCCCATGTTCCCTCCCACAGATCATTTACCAAGAAAGGGGGTGGCCTTGTCTTGAAATGCTGCTTTCACAAACACCTGTTGAGCGTGTTATCATCAGGGCTATTGTAGCTGTAAAAACCTCCACCCTGACTTCTTGACTTTGTTCTGTTTACACATAACGTCACGACTGGTGGCTTGTAGCTGCCAGGAATGAAATAGAATAAAGGTGAACCTGATGTCTCTTTTACAGTCAAAAAAACACACAAAAAACACAGAATATGAATTATATTAACACATTAAGTAATAAATTGCCATAATAATCTATATCTTGGTTCTCTAAGGCTGAGGATGAGGAGCCCTCCTGCCGGCTGTACCAGTTCCTGCGTCCTGTCAGTGTCTTCAACACCTGCAAGTAAGACAGCGAGCAGCCCAGCAGCCCACATCGGCTCTGTCAAAGTGGTTTCAGTAACAATGACAACTGTTCAGGGGATCAACCAGAGTGTGTTTGTAGAAAACATCAGAGGTGGCGGCTCTGCTTCATGCTTCACGACCACTTTGTGTTTAATCTTCCCTCCTGTCTCAGGTTGAGCCTGCAGGATGTGCTCGAAAGCTACAACAGAGAGGTGGCGGAGCTGATGAGAAGTAAGGTCAGGAAAGATGAGATGACCAGTGTTTTTTTTGTTGTACTCACTTTGCCCACCTGGCATCCTAAACTTACCTTTTTAATATTTTCTCCTCATGTCTGTAGTCTGGAATGAACATCAACGTGCTGGTCGGCTGTGTTCGCACCATCAGCAATCTCCTGTACGGCCTCTCATGTGAAGAGTTGGAGGACGCCATCGGCCGGCTCAACAGAATCAATCCCATCCCTCTGGTACATGTCCTGGAAGCTTTGAGGGATTTGCCTCCTCACTGAAATCACTTTAAACCATACTTTTTTATTTGTAAAGAATTTAATCAAGTAAAACTATGACTATGCAGACATCCCTTCCTTGTGTCTCTGATCCACAATACAAGCTGTGTTTCTCTGTTTCAGAGTCATGATGAGATGTATGAATGTGAAACAGGTGAGTCACTATGATGGCATCTGTGTGTCTGCATGTGGAATGTTAATTAGATATTTATAGATCATTTTTGGCACTATGTTTACAAAGAGATACTATGGAGCAAAAGGGTTGGACTCAGGACATCGCTGTATAAAAGGGGACATATTAAGGAAAATCCACTTTTTTAGTCTTTTATATGGACTGTTTGGTATTTGGCTTACCTCCAGGCCCACTAACAGTGAGATTTTAAAACCATCGCATTGTTGCGTGAGCTGCTTGAAAAGAAATATCTGCGATAAAACCAGCTGTTCTGACAGGGTCTAACAGATGCTGCGTTAGCCAATCCCTCCACAGTATCCCACGTGGTCTCCCACAGCATCTGAAGCATAGGATCCACCTTCTTGGATTTCTCTGTTACAAGAGAAGTTTGGCTGCGACATGAGTGCAGCCAAAACTCGGTTTTAGCTTGTAAAAACCCACATATGTCGTTACACAGGCTGCCAGCCTCACAGCAGAGTGAACTCGTCTCATTTTCAATACCTTGCGTTGTGCTGGATTCCTGGTTACAGCAGGACAGGTGCGTCATTACATCAGTGTAGAGCAACGGAGGGGAGCGCCTTAAAGGGACAGGCACCTAAAAACAGTCCGTTCACAGCAGAGGTGTTACAGAGCGTTTTTGAGGGAGTTTCACCAAGAAGCTTCAGACATGTTCTAGGGGCGTATAAGACTTCCCTGAAAACCAATATAATATGTTCCCTTTTAATTTATTTATTGCTGAATAATGTTTCATTTTTGTCAAATGTTCAGACTAACATCTCAAATCAACAACTTCTTTTAAATATTTCTAGTTTTGCAAGAACCAGCCAACACTGCAGTGTTATAAAACTGTCCGCAGGATGGTCACTGCTTCTTTTTCTTCTGTTGGAAAACACAGCGCTGTTTGTGCACAACCTTTTGCAAAGTACTCAGTGTCTCTTACAATGAGAATTAAAGTGTTGCCTTTTTCAGTGTGATGACATTTTGTTTTATGTGTCATCTGACCTCTAGCTGTGATCATGCTCCACGGGGCGCTGCTAAAAGTGCTGCAGATGTTTTTCGACAACTTCCAGTCGGACTTCAGAGGCCAGAAGGTCACCTCCAGCCCGCAAACCTGTGACGTCGAGAACAACCAGGAAATCTTCCAGCTCAATATCGCTGCTCTCTACAAACTGCAAAGCTCCTGGATCACCACGTATGTGACAATACACAAATTACAATTGTTATCCACATCCTCGATACATAGACCCCTGAGTTGTTCTCTTTCTTTATCATTTGAAGCTATGAGAGCTTTTCTATTTCGTGTGAGCTTACATACGGAGGAACAAAGATCTGCGACACCGGCATCTCTGAAAATATCAGCACCGCCTTGTCGTTTGGAAACAAGATCCAGTGTAACCGCATGTAAGTGCAGGATTGTGTCACCAAGTCTGATCTTAATCACATTAAACTTCCTCTTTCCGTGTTCACAGAATAATTCCTTTGTTTCTGAGAAGACAGTGTATGTGTCATCATCAGATACAGGATGTTTGAATCTATCAAGAAACACAAATGAAGAAATTAGATTAGAAATGAATTAAAATGTGTGTGTGTGTATTTTTTAGGATGGTGTTCCCTGTCCCAGTAAATCAGCTGCCGTATGAGTCCATGTTGACATTTCGCCTCAAAGGCTCCAAACGAGGCAAAAGTCCTGAGCTTCTCGGCTGGGCTGTACTACCTCTGTACAGCGATAGGTAGGTCGTCCACAAAGTTTACACCTCTGTGGCCTGTTGTGAATTTTTTGGTATACTTTTATACTGTTTTTTAAAAAGGTAAATTCTCATGTCCACTCTGGCTGAGCTGCCGTCCTCCTCCCCTGCCCTGTTTGACAGCCACAGACAAGCCATCGGGGTCATACTGCAGGTTGGTCATCCTAAACAACTCTGCCCCCTGTTGACCACAAGATAAATAACAACACACTACCTGCTCAGTCCTTCATCCTCCCTTTTGTCCCCCCAGGTTGAGTTTCACGATCAGTTAGGGTGGGAGTATCATAGGCCCATCGCACTTCCTGGCTCACTCATCTTCTCTCAGCCGTCTGACGACCTGCAAAAGAAACTTGTGGACGTGTCCAAAAAGCACTGCATCTGCTTGTGAGTACAATGAGCTGTAATCACATACTTGTAGCTTCATGGTACTAAAGTGGCTTGATCAGAAAGCATCCATGTCAGTCCATGTCCTGTTATTTCAACACGGTTTCTTATTTTAGTGGTTCTCAAATGGGGGTACGTGTACCCCTGGGGGTACTTGAAAGCACTGTAGGGAGTACATGAAATTTTCTTTAATCCATTTAAAAAATAGCATCAATGCAAAAATCCTCAGGTTTTTCACTAAAATGTAGCAGCAAAAACACTCAGTTCAGTGCAGTGTTGACAATTTGTAACTTTGACATGTTAGTCTCTTTTATCCTTAAAAAGAATAATTTGATGTAAATTCAATGCAATTTAATACAATGTTGATGAACTTTAAAGTTCACTTCCACTCCACACTGTTTTTTTTTTTTCTTCCTGTTTGGAAAATAATATTAGTAGATTCTGGATTTTTAATGTGGGAGAAGGAGGAGATGGACTTGTGAGCACTTTAAGTTGATAATTATTTATTTTATTTGTTTTTTAGTAACAAAGTTTAATAAACCAGTCACTGATGGCACAGCTCTGAATTTTACATCTTTCTTTATCTTTTACTTTCAACCAGAATGGCTTTGCACTGGTTAAGGGGTACTTGGCTAAAAAAATATTTCACTGAGGGTACATCACTGAAAACAGCTTGAGAACCACTGTGTTATTATCTCCTTAAACACATCCCTCACATGTTCTCTCCTTCAGTCTAACACAAAATGAGAAGTCCTTCCTCTGGAGTAAACGTTACAACATTGACAAAGGATGCGGTTTCCTCCACCTGCTGCTGGGTGGAGCCCCCCGGTGGCAGCCTGAAGACTTGACAGAGATCTACACTGTGGTGGAGAACTGGCCCATCCACCTTCCTGAGGAGGCCCTGTTTCTGCTCAGTGACAGGTGGGTTCAACAGAAATATGGACACTGTCCTTATGCAAAGCTACCAACAAGAAATGTTAACACACACTAAATGAAGAAATGGTGTTTTTTGTTTTGCAGTGAATGTCTGTTTTCACTGCTGTGAGATTTTATGAGATTATACAGTGGTTTTCAACAGTGTTCGAAATATATGACCAGGATCAGTGCAATTAAACCACCCAGGGCAACACATCCACTCAACAGCTGTGTAAAAGAAGGAGAATAAAAGGCTTTGTGCCATTGTTAAACATATATGGAAATAAATCTATATATCCCCCAAAAAGACTGAGAAAGGAAGACAGAAAAAAGGGATAAATTAAGACTACCAGATGGAGCATAGCTTTGTCCTGAAGGCAGCAGACTGTGGCCATAAAGCAAGTTCAGCTCTATCTCTAACATGACCTTGTTAATTTTTTCCCAATCTAGCTACATCAGAATGAACTACAGGTCCCTAAAATGTCCCTAATTACTGCATTTCTACAGCGTTCTGTTAAAGCAGCAAAAGATTTTATTTTTCCAGTTGTCATCACTCATTGACCTGATGTCACTCTGAGCTGTAAGGATGGACCAAGAGCTCAATGGCTGTAGCCCACTGATTCACAGTTAAAACTGATAACCATGATTTTAGGTTTCAGTTTGCTTGGTTACTTCATACACCTACTTACCTTTCAGGTTTCATGATCAGACTGTGCGGAGGGCTGCAGTTCAGTACTTTGAACAGATACCAGATGGAGAGCTGGAGGTGTTCCTGCCGCAGCTGGTCCAGGTACGAAAACCAACACACACCAAAGGATTTCATCAGAGTGACGAAATACATTTACTTTTTAAATACTTCAGATTCATCTCCCACCATCATTCCCACCGTCTCTTCAGTGGTTATCACTTCAGCACATAACCACGCTGAGGCTTCACTGGTTGAAGTCGTCAGATTTAAGGTTTGAAAGCAGGTGACACAGTTTGTGGATTCAGTAACAGTGCGAGGTGTGGCTCACCTGCAGGCTCTGAAGAGTGAGTGGAAACTGGATGGACCTCTGGTGATGCTGCTGTTGGAGAGATCGCTGAAGAGCGTACGGATCGCCCAGCAACTTTACTGGTAACATTGCTTTATGCAAAATACACAATGTGACGCTCATTGCTGTGTGTGTGCCAAGTTTTATATGTCGTGTTAATATACTGCCAGGCTGCTGGAGGATGCCCACACTGACCCCTATTATCAGAGCTGGTTCAGTAAAGTTCAGGCTGCCCTGCGGCAGTGCTGCGGCCGAGCACTGAGGCAGGAGCTGGAGCACGAAACCCGTCTGGTGTACGTGCTTGTACAGTTGGCTGAGAAGGTCCGCGCTGCCGAGAAGACTCGACGCAAGGTCTGTAAATACACCCCGCTCCCCCTGCAGGCTGATGACTGTACCTGTACAAGTAATGGGTTTAATGTTTGCAGTTTGTGTTTCATTTTAAATATTTGTCTGCAGAATGTTTTGAACAAAGGAAAGTGGGGAATTGCTGATTTCTTCAGAGACGGGATCAGCTGTTGTCTACCTCTGGATCCTGCTGTCCGTGTAAAGGGGGTGGACATTGATGTGAGAAACTTTCACAACTCATTCACTCACTTATATTATTATTCTGATCTAATATGCACACAGTACTGTACCATTACAACAGCTGTTTACTTTGATGTGTTGCCTCAGGCCTGTAAGTTCTACAGCTCCAATGCTGCTCCTCTGGGAATCTCATTCATCCGCACTGACCCTCTGGCCAAGAATGTCAGCGTCATCTGCAAGGTGGGTACAAATCAGCTTCTTGTTGTTTTGAAGGGAAAATCAAACTAAAAATCAGTCACAGAACAGCTTGCACATACATGTCACTTGAGCTCTGGGTGAAGTGTGTTGTTCAGACAGGAGATAACCTGCGTCAGGACATGCTGGTGCTGCAGATAGTCCGTATGATGGACAGAGTGTGGCTGCAGGAGGGACTGGACCTGCAGATGATCACTTACAGGTGTCTTTCTACGAGCAGAACTCAGGGTCAGTTTGATTGAATTGTTTGAGTTTGTGATTGCACACGAATGAATTCATGTTTGTTTGTTGTTTTCTGTGCTTATGCTTTTATTCTCTGTGGTTGTCAGGCCTGGTGGAGGTCGTACCTGAGGCGGTCACCTTGGGGAAGATTCATCAGGAGTTTGGTTTGGGTGGGACCCTTCGAGAAGACTCACTGGAGAAATGGTTCCACATGTTTAACAAGACCAAGGAGGATTACGAGAAGGTTGAGACGGATAATAATCAGTTCTATAATCATAACTGCTTGTGCTGTTGTGTATTTTTGTTGCATTGTGTGACGTGCATGATGTGCTGTGTGTGTGTGTGTGTGTGCAGGCAGTGATGAACTTCATCCACTCCTGTGCTGGGTGGTGCGTGGCCACCTTCATCCTGGGCATCTGTGATCGTCACAACGACAACATCATGTTGAAAACCAGTGGGCACATGTTCCACATCGACTTCGGCAAGATTATGGGCAACGCACAGAAGTTTGGAAAAGTGAAAAGGCAAGTCAATTTAAAAAAAAAAAAAAAAGACAGCAGTTTTTTCAGACAATACAACAAAACAAAAATATGAATCAACAAGAACCTTCCCTTCACTCAATAACAGGGACCGATCGCCCTTCATCTTTACATCTGAGATGCAGCACTTCATCACAGGCGGGGGGCAGAAGCCTCAGCGGTTGCATCGCTTTGTGGAGCTCTGCTGTGAAGCTTACAACATCATCAGACAGCGCTCTGCACTGATACTCAGCTTGTTGGAGCTGGTAGGACTGAACACCACCACCACAGCAATGTCATATCTGTGAACAGTCAAACACTCACTGGTGTGACTTTTCAGATGCTACGAGCAGGAATGCCAGAGCTGAAGGACTCCAACGATCTGCAGTACGTCCAGAACAACCTCTGCCCTCATGGCACCGACTTGGAAGCTACCTCCTACTTCACAAAGTAATTTAATACACAGTACAGAATCACAATATGTCGCAGTTGTATTATTTTCCTCTTTTAACCATTTGTGTTGCTCCTGATGCAGGAAGATCAAGGAGAGCATGAACTGTGTTGCGGTCAAGTTAAACTTCTTCACACACAGCATGGCTCAACCAAAAAAACAAGAACCGCTGACCCGCAATGGCATCCCGGCTCCCACCACCAACATCCAGGAAGCTGTCATCCAGAGTTTCACTGTCAAGGGAAAAGATGTGGTGAGGCTGCACGCTGCTCTTTGTGGTGTGGTAACCCAGAAAATATAGGACTCTGTGTGCACTTTTAGAACGAAATGTCACCGTGACACTTTTACCTGATGCACCACGGAGCTCTGCGTTAGATCCTAACAGCCAGGGGAGCTGATACAACCCCTGGAAGTGACAGCAGGTTCACACAGTCTTCGAGATAACCTCCAGCGCTCCAACTGTGTGCACTCGCTGTCACTTGCGGCCTCCTAGACATCCGTGCTGTGTTTAGAAAGTCTCTCCCTGGAGTCGAGCGAGGAGTGTTGCCGGTGTTTGTTGGCATTTCACTGCTCTTTGATCAGAGGATATCTGCTGATGTCAGGTTGAACTGTTTGGAGGCAGAAGACAGCACTTTGCTTTTCAAATTAAAAGCACAGAGAGGCAGATACAGTTGGAATCAGAATGAGTTGTTAAGGATCCAGGTATCCACAAAAAGAAGTGGAAATGGAGAGAGTGCTTTCAATCCCTAATACATTAGTAGCTAATCCTACAAATACAATAGTGTCCACCTGCCTCTCCTCATTTATTTACCCTGAAGCCCAATGAAATCATATGTTGTGTTTGATTCGCAGCTGTATGACCTGAGAATAACCATTCATGATGGTTTTCTGACAAGTGAAAAGACAATGGGTCAGTTTGAGCTGATCCACAAGCAGCTGCAGAAATACTTCATTGGATCCACGCTGCCTCAGTGAGTGAAGATAAAACACACACATCCTGCTCACATCACTCTGTATTTTGAGTTGCTGCTCTTTCTTAATAATGAGATAATTTGATGCATGTCTCCATTAAAGGTTTCCCAGCTGGTACAAAATGTCATTCAGACCAAGCAGCAGAGTGACTCTGCTGAATAAATACCTAAAGGAGCTTTTTGAGGGACCGTGCAAGGGAGTGAGTGTCTGCTGTCGTGCTCGCCATCATCTCTCAGTGATCTCTTGTTGGAACTAACATGAAACTAACATGAAACGCTCTCCTGCAGAATGAATTTGTCTGCAGCTTGTTTCTGGATGGACCCAACACTGTCTATGAGACTGTAGCAGCAGGTGATGAAACAGTATTTTGAATGTGAAGACTGATTGTGCCTTGTCTCGAGGAGACCTGTACTGATATAATGACCTGTTGCAGGTCCTCAGATCCAGCTCTATCTTACCTACTCTGACACTAAGCTCTCAGTCTTAGTAAAACATCTGAAGAACATTGTGAGTTTCTTTCATTCTTATTATTGTGATTTAGAAACTAACATGAAAAATCATCTCAAACATGTTGTGTCCATTGTTTCTTCCTACTCTTGCCAGAAAATGGCGAACGGCTCTAATCCCGACGCCTACGTGGTCACACGTCTGAGACCAGACCCTCAGCAGCGGTCCAAGAAGAAGACAAAGGTGGTCCGCAACAACAACAACCCAACCTTCAATGAACTGGTACCACTTCCATTCTTCTTACCCTTTGTCCATAACTCACCACAGTCACAACATCCTTTGCTATTTAATTAGATGACTGAGCATATCTCTGAAAATCATCCTTACATCCTTTGGTAATGGATGTAAATTCCAAACCAAAGTATTTGGTGAATAAAAGTTGAAAATACAGAACAAATTCTTTCTCAGCTTTTGTACAATAATAACTCATTTCACAGGATATGACATGCCTGTAAACTCTTGATTCAGAAGAAGAAGAAAAAAAAAAATCCCCCAAAACTTCATGAAGAGCATGAGGAAGAGAGATTGCCTAACAAAGCATAAAGAGCTTATTTTCTCTTCTTTTGTAGATGAATCCCTCTTGGGATGAGGTACTGTAACTCAGAGTTCAAAGTTCACTTTCACTTTATTGTGTGCTCTGCCTGTGGTGAGTCAGATCTTTAGAGCCAAACCCAGAGGACTCTGACCAGATTACCACATACTTGAAAGGCTCTTACTACCTTTTGTGTACTTCAGTAAAGCCTTAACAGAATTACATGTATCGGAGCAAACAACAACAAACTTGTAGTTGCGTGGTTTTGACAGAAATTTTAGATAAAAAAACCAAAGGGTTTGGCAGAAATGTTATAAAATTTCTTGTGACTGCAGCTATTGATAAATAAAATCTCTGCCTTATGTTCCCAGCTGGAGTACGCTAATGTCCCGCTGCTGTATGGGATGGTGCTGGAGGTGACAGTGAAAAGCAAGAAGTCCTTTGTGGCTGCGACCAACATTAAACTGGAGGAGGAGCGGCTGGACAAGGAGATGTGGTTTCCCCTCGGGAACTGTGCAGTCTGACCTCAGAGAGCTGCACTGCAGGCCTGCTGCCAGCAGAGGGGGCACCCACACTGAGGGAGCCACTCCATTCAGGAGGTTTGTCAGACTCTTAAAGAGAGACAAAGTGACCTGAGAACAGGAACAATGCACTGAACATTTCTACCTATTTATCAGATGCAACTTAACCTCAGTCCAGAGTTAAACACACTGGCAGTGGATGGGGTGTTTGGATGAAGTTACAAAGCTGAGTAAAAGCTGCAGGACACTGTTTACTGTGTGAAACCTCATTCAGCTTTTCATTTTATTCTTTTTAAATGTTAATCAACTGAAATGCATTTGCTAATTAGCCAGATTTTTGGATGTTACCATATTTATAGATGAAGGGGGAAAAAAAATATGATCGTCGTATTTGCACTTTCATTTGTGTTGTTTTCTTCACTGTGAGTCAAAACAGTCTTTGTAAATGTGTGTGTGGTCGAAACTGTTGATGTGACAAATTAAAGAGGAGGCGATGCGGCGAGGCTGGTGGGAGCTGCCTGCTCGTTACCTGCCCAGACTGAAAGTGTTTGTCCCTTCAGGCAGTGTCAACTGGATGTCCTTGACCAGT
>OOFC01016438.1:25902-48185 GCA_900323345.1 Pseudochromis fuscus
GGAATTGAAGGCAGGAGACACTGGGGGTGAGGGAGGGAGGGGGGAGGGGGGGTGAGGAGAGAGTGTGTGATCAGGATGACAACTTTGCCTCTGTGGCCTAAGGGGCTGAGTTAACACTCGTCTCCCCTTCACTCCATCCTTTGTCTTATCCATCAGTGGTATTCAAACACAGTTATTCCCATGCATGCACAAACATGCAGAGGCAGACAGTGACAAAAGGCAGACACACGGCAACACAAATACTCCTGAAAACACACACACACACACACACACACACACACACACTCTCTCTTTCTAGACTCAGGCAGGTCTTCATGTTATCTTAATGCCGTCCTCCTCCTGACAGGCCTGCTGCCCAGTACTTTCCCTGCCTCATTCACAGGATTCAGTGATGAACGAGGATAGAAATAGACTTCCCTGCGCTGGATTTGGTTCAATAATGTATACCTCTGTGAATGCTATTTATATTATTCCCTGCTGGGTTTCTCAAAGGGAAGAAGGATTTGGAAGCAAATGCTCATTTCTACTCTGTAGTATTTTTTTATTTTTTTTTTAAATGTGTAATCAACTCTACCACAGTAATCATATCAATTTATACTCATATAATACTAATGTATAATATTACTCCAGGGATTTCTCTAGTACTTGAGAGAAGCAAACAGAAAATGATTATTTGTAAGAGCGTCTTTTCAACCTTGCTGGAACCTTCTGGTCTTTTCCTCTGCAGCACACAGTGCAGGCAGTTAAAAAAAAAGGCACATCTATTTTCTGACAATAAAACTGGTATTTATATCTGAGGAATTGGTTCTTTTTGATTTCTTTATTTATATATTTTGGTGGTTGTTGTTGCTGCATCAGCCACGCTTCTCATCTGTTGGCAAGGTGTGTGAGAGAGTCTGATATGGAGAGCTGTTTTTAGGAATACCAGACAAAGACGAAGAGGGAGGCTGGATCCAGGCTGGATCCATCTCGGGACCGCAAAGGTACCCAGCGGTAGCCTGGAGGTGGAGAAGAAAGGCGGGCGTGAAAAGAAATGTATGTGTCGCTGCTAAATACACAGGCGTCATATAGACAAACAGGATTATTTCCATAAAAACTCAAGAACAGAGCAGGGAACAACCTTCAGTAATGCTGACACCATCAACGCAGGGGAAATACAATGATGGTCCACAATGTCACCTGATGTAATTTAGCCGTTCATCTGACTCCAACCCCCCCGCCCCTTGTCGCTCTTTCTGCCTCGTGGCTCACCTTTCTTGAGGCTAGTGAAGGGCAGCGTGTACTGGCCCACAAACTCGCTGCTGAGGAGGCCGGTCTGATCTCGGACACAGAAGCGGATGAGGCAGAGCTCGGGGACGCTGATGTTGAAGTTCATGTTGGTGTCCCAGTGAGGACTCAGAGCTGGAGCAGTGATGAGAAATAACCAGGGCATTAGAATTATTAGCTGTATTTATTGAACCAGCTTTCATTACCCACTGTACACAAATAGCTCACAGACAGACTGTTAGTAGCTAAGGAGGCAGATATTTTTTTCTAAGGAGACCAAAAACAGAGCAAAAAGAAAGTACCGTATTTTCCGGACTATAAGCCGCTACTTTTTTCCAACCTTTTGAACCCTGTGCCTTAAACACCGGTGTGGCTCATGTATTGGCGGCACGAAGCGCGTTAGCTTTTTACAAGCTAGCAAGCTCTGTGCCGCTGATACATTTAGCGTCGTCACATCAGACCCGGTCAGAGTGGACCACATGAAACAGTTTGAATAAATTCAATAGCGGCTTATAGACAGGTGCAGCTTATAAACAGGTGTGCTCAATAGTCCGGAAAATACAGTAAATCTTGGACTGAAGTTCACAAATTCAACTCAGTGCAAACTGATGAGTGGTTGTATGTCAGTGTTATGTTTGTGACCAAAATGTTTCTGTGCAAATATAAAATACTACGCAAATATATTATGATGGTAAGATCTTTAGACACAACTTAAAGAAAAACATTTCTCCCCATTTTTTGGGAGATATTCAAAATGGCAATAATGAGGCTTTCGTGGTGATATGCCACAGTCTAAGCTTCATCTTCAGTCATCTGAAACCTAAAAACCTTCACTGGGGACAAAAGTGTGGAAGCAAGATCACATTTGTACAAAAAAAGATGAAGATGCTGATTAGTGGGACAAGCTTTTCTGACTGATCAATCCAATTCATCCCACACAAGCTCAATTAGAGAGCGGTCTGCAGACTGAGGGGCCAAACCATCTTTTGAAGAGCACCTTCCTCTTCTCTGTTGTCTAGGTAACCCTGCCTGAGCTTGGCACAATGCTCAGGGTCATTATCTCGCTGCAAAACAAACTTTCAACCCACAAGTCTTAGTCCAGATGGAGCTGCGTGATGCTGGAGGATGTAGTGGTTCTGTTCCTTCTTCAGGATACTTCAAACAAATCTGCTGCTCTATCACCTGCAAAACATCCCCTACCAGGGCTCTACCACCTCCCTGCTTTGTTGGGGGTGTTTGGTGCCACATGGTGCTTTAAGACGTTCACCAGACTCTGGGTTTTGAACCAAATAGTTCAAACTTGCTTTTGTCAGTCCACAGAATTTGTTTCCAGTCATCATAGGTCCAATTTGTGTGAGCTTTCGCCCACTCAGATCTCTTTTTCTTGTTCTGTGAAGTTGTGTTTGGTTTTTTTTGCAGATACACAACCCATCAGATCAGCCTTTCTCAAACATAATTTCACAGTTGGGTTTTGACCTTGTCATGTTGATTTCCTCCCTTACTTGCTTTTGTAGTAAAGCTTGTTTTGAAGTTGCCTCTAAATGTTTGGCCTGTAGTGTACATCAAGAAGGAGTAGAGGTATTTTTTTCAGTTATATATCTTCCTCTTTAAAAATAACATTGTCAGGCTTTTTGAGTCAGATGTAAACATCAATATGTAGACTGTATATAGAGTGGATGAAGCTAGCATGACATTATCCTTTGGTTTGCGGACTCACATTTTGAAGCCAGGAGTTTGAACGTCGCCATGTTGGTTGTTTGGACCCAGAAGTGACCATATTTGGATATGAAGGGAGGAGTCATGCATTTCGGCATTGGTCGAATTAACCCGGTTGCTTCATCCACTTCTATTTACAGTCTATGAGATACTGGCACAAAATATTCCCAGGGTTTCTGCATTTCATATTCATATTGTCAAAAAAAGGACAAAGACATGAAGGAAAATCTGACCTACGGAATTACATGTAACTAACTCACCCATGTTATTCCAACGCCTTAAGGCCCAATGTTCAAGGTTTCAAAGTTTTCTTGAAGAAGGTGCAGTGTGCTTCATATGTTTCCATCCACCAGCTTCAACCAAAGTGTTCGTTATGGAGCCACAAATCGTTGAACTTGCACTTACCCATCTTATACAAGTATTTCGGTTTTGCTGTGGACTTTTCTTAAAACCCTTTAAAACTGAGCACATCGCCAGAGATACAGGGTGAATTGTATAAATCAATTTACCGTAATTCGTCTCCCCAGCGACATGTTTCCAGCTGATTCTGAAAACCGACAAGTGGAGCGTTTCGTATATATTACTGACATTACGGTTTTAAATGGAAACCACTTGTCGGTTTTCAGAATCAGCTGGAATTACGTCACTAACGCGAATGGCCGAGGAATTACGGCAATTTGATTGAAACGTCACTTTCTGTCACCAGCTACATGTTCGGGGTAAAAGGTTTACGTTTTCTCTGCTGCTATGCTCCACTGTAACCACACTCTGTAGGCTGCAACACACCGCAGCGCGCACACTAGCTGGTTGTGCTCTGTGAATTCGGTGAGTTCCCTTTTGTAGTTATGTTGTAACGCCCTCAAAAAGCTGAACATTTAAAAGCGACACTTAAGTTTATGCATTTGTTTAAAAAATAAAAGTAACGTTAATGCATTTTAAGACCTTTCAAAATCGTATTTAAGACATTTTATGAGATTTTAGGTGAATTTTAGATATATTAAGACCCCGTGGAAACCCTGTCCATCCAATAGTTCATTTAATAGTCTGATCTACTCTGTGAATGAATAGTTTCTCTGTCGTGATTACAAAACATGAAAAGCATTATTGGGGCTGACTTTTGCAGGTTCTTCTTGTTCACGTTTCCATTTAAATTATGCATTCATTCAGCAGTGACCTTATCTGTTTCATGAAATGATTTTATGATTTATGTCCCTGCATAGGCATTGTGTGCCCTCCAGGACTCCTCACTATGTCTCCTACCTTCTTTATTTCCCTCTCTCCCTTTAGGTCTCATCTCACAATATGTGTTCATATGGTCCAGGCACAAAAGCTCTGTAGCATTTCATCCTGTTTGCAGTAACTATCCACATATTTCCAGTCATAGCAACGGTACATGGCAGGCTTCTCTTCAAAGGAAATTCAATTCTACATTTTGAAGAAACTCATCTGCACATTTCTTCTCAGAAGTCCAACAGCAGCTAACGGGGAAATACATTTAAAAGAAAGAAGAAAAAGACATATATAAACTATGAAATACTGTTGTAATACTGCATGAACCTCCTTCGAATCCAGTTCAGGAGGTGTCCACGTTCTTAGATGTCATTTGTGTTTGTATCTGCATTTGTATGAAAACAGAGGTGGGTCTAAAGATGGTGGTGTTTATTGATTTTTACAAACTTTGTTGCACATGTTCATAGTTTTCAGAGGGGGGTCAAACTGGTATTTTTTTATATCACCTTTCAGTTCAAATATTTTTTTTATGTAGCACAAACATCCAATCATATCTGTTATGCATTCAGTGTCTGAACTGGAGTTTTGATTTACTTCTAATTAACTAATATTCACAATATAATATAAGATCAATATAAGATGGCTGCTAAATATCAAAATGCATCATGCTCAGTATTATCATCCTTAGTATGATAGCATGTTGATGTTAGCATTGAACTTTAAGCCTCATAGAGCGGCTAGCGTGAATATCAACTATTACTTTGGGTTCTCCTCTCGTACTGTCCAAATGTTTGATACTAAAGTCATTGTTCTACTTGATTTGGCTTTTGCCACAGCAGCCCGTTTTATTGGGAGAAAATTGTCAGTGTCAGAGTGATAAACTTTAGGAAGAACAAATACGGCCCCCTGAGCTCGCAAACCCCATATAATATAAGTAGATCTGCCATTCTTAATATCTAGAAAACTGAAAACACTTTCAGATGAATCTCAATGATGCAGAGTTCATTCTGACAAAGTGCAGCTCGGGCTGATAAAAGCAAAGCCAAATCTGACAAAATAGGGCTGAGCCAGTCAAACTATGTCTCCAGTTGTGTGTTGTTGCTGTACTTACAGTTGTTTTTAACAGTGCTTGTGCTTTTTCTGCAGGAGTCAGATGAAATCCCATGAACCTCCACTCTGACAAAGGGGTCCAGAGCTTTACTGATCCCGGGGACAGGAAGGTTGGACCCACTGATCACCTGTGGATAGACACAAACATAAAAAGAGAAGGGTCAGGAGGAGTCATTTATACCAGGGATAAACTGTAAATATGAGTAAGAATAGAAAAGAAACGAGGAGAGACACTGGAAGGAAAGAAAAGAGGAGAGGGCTGTAATTATACAAGTCTGGAGAAGGGCAGGCTTATCTGCAGTCCTCTCACACTGAGCCTTCCCTTTCCTGGTCCTGATCAAAGACAAACCTGCATGTACTTATCACGACACGCCCCGCTTGGCACTGATGGAGCTTTACAGTGTCCGGCCCAAAATTACAGTCTCTCTAAAGTCACCATAGAAAACATCCTGAGTTATGTTAACTCACAGTCACAATGATCCCTACTTGTGAGGTTTGAAGTTATCATTATGTAAAGAATTGTTTCAGAAAAAAAAAAAAAAACAGACCATTGCTTTAGGTTGACAGTTTTATGCTAAATAGACTCATGAAAGCTCAAGGGGAAGTATTGTTTTCCTGAACAGATGAATAATTTACAGTTCAAAGATTGAAAATCCGACCCTACCTAAGTTACAACGCTGAGTGCTACTCATGAGTCACATTCACCAAGTTGAGAGCTGAGTCAAGATTGCAGAATTTTCCCTGAAGTGATCAAATAATGCAGAGTGATGATGTGAATAAATAAAGGTAGGGCTTTTTCCCCGGGCACCCAAAACCAGAGCACACCACATTTATATTTCATGGACCAGGCTGAGGATGTGTGTGTGTGTGTGTGTGTGTGTGTGTGTGTGTGTGTGTGTATTCTGTTAGAAGGCTATGTCGGTTATGCTTTTGTTCAGCATGTGAAAGTCTATACATCCTCATAAATGGTTGTTTGATCAGAAATGATTTCCTCCATCAGATGTTTAACAGAGGAAAGAATTAAAGTTACCAGACTGTATCATAGGAGACAACAATGTAACAAACAATGTAACAAGAAGCAGACTGTGTCTACAACCAGGCTCATGGTGTCATGATTTCTTGCAGTTTGTGATTATGTTACCTTGTTGTTTTACCTTTGGTTCTAGTTTTGTGTTTTTTCTTGTCTTTAGTTGTGATTTTGATTTCTTGGTTTCTGGTTTTCTCCTTTGGTTCACTGTGTCTCCCCCATCTTAATTTTTGTATCACCGTCTTTTCCTGTTTTATTTTGGTAGGATTCTTCTGTTAGTATTAGTTCCTGTCTCTGTCTGTCTCCCTCTCTGTCTGATTGCTCACCTGTGTCTCATCTGCTAATCACTGCTCCCTCACAAATACTCGCTGTCTCTGTCTTGTCTTTGTCAGTTAGTTTGTCTTCTTTGCCCTGCTGCTGGTTCCCACTCCCATGTCTTTTGGCATTTTTGTAGTTTTGGGGTTTTGGTTTGGTTTTTCCCTGCCTTTGTTGTGCAGCGCCCTGAGTTTATGTTTTATTTATTAAAGACCTTTTTTTGTCTGAGAAATCTGCGATTGGGTCCTTCTTCCCACTACCTGCGACACATGGTGCTGTGAACCTGTCCTTCAAGCTACATGCTGAAACTACCATGCTACCTCTTTAGTAGGTAAGAGTGATGGCGAGATGAGACTTAGGAAGTGTTGCAACACATTACTCAAACTGTATCGATATGTGTGGTAGTGTGTTGCTACTATACTGACACTTGTTGGATCTTAATCATAACAGGCAGTCTAGCTGAATGTCTTTTTTGGGTGATCTATACACCAAGAGGATGAGACTGCTACAGAAGTCCACGTGCTTGTCTTTATTTATTTATGCAAATTTACCTGAATGCGACGATATTCCTGCTCGTGACAATTCGTTACTTTCAGCAATGGTACAACTGTGTGAGGATGTACTTGTGTTTGAGGCAGGGCGGATTTAATTTAAATATATATATATATATATATTTAAACTGACGCAACAGCAGCTGTATCGTCACGTGACTTTCTTAACGCGATACGCACACCGACGCGGGGTTTCACTCTGTGAGCTCGACACTTGCGACAACTCATCGGTGCTGCCAGACCCATGACTAGTAGGTAACGCTTACTAGGATCATCTTCATTTCTTCTTCAGACTAAAAATAATGAATTAGCAGTTAAAGTATCTCAGTGTACAACTAAAACTGATGGGAATACTATTGGTTACAGTAATTTGGTGATAAAGTATAGAAAGCATTTATGATATAGACATTTAAATACAGGCTCTACATGCGTTGGAAAAACTAGAATTTCCTTCTTAGGAGCAGAGTGGTGTTTTTGCTGCTATTATTTTTTAAGGTAATTGTTGAGTTCAAAGTTGTGTTCGCCCACGTTAAAAGGAAACCACAGAGACGCATATTTCCAGCCTGCATAGCTAAATCAGAAGTGACTTGTTTTTGAGCCTTTAAGCAGTATTGTCACTGTGGTTCACAGCTGACCATGAGACTGATTCTAGCACACTAACTATGAGTGATGTTCCCTCGTCTACCTTTCCTGCAATAAGTCTGCGTGAGCTCCATGTGATCCCACGCAGTTCCACATAATGTCTTTGCAGCACAAGCCTCAGAAATCTCTGACGCTCATACACATAAGAGCAACTTGTCTGTGTAAGCAGACTAAGAAGAGGTAGCGTGTGACTGCTGTCTTTATGGGCTCAATAAAAAAAATGTGACTGTGTTCTCAGCAGCTTGTGATATTGCACATCACAAGTGCTGCTATTACTGCCCCCCCCAAAAGATACTTAAAATAATGGAATCAGGATGATTTATTAATTGGACCCGGGGCCTAATTGCATTGTATCACCCCTGTCTCTCCTTTCCTGTTACTTTCTGAGGGAGATAATCTAATTAAACAGACATTCGTTTACATCACTGTTGGTTCACAGCATCCGGCAGGAAAGAGTTTATCTGGAGGCAGCGTAAGATGAGCTCTGCTTCACAATGCCCTAGATTGGGAGGCGTAGACACACACCTACACGCACGTCAGGCACACACACGCCTGCAGACAGTCCTGTAACATTACACCTTAATCCATAAATCCACCATGAGTGGATTATTCAGCGTTCAGTGCTCCGTAGCTGTACCTTCAGCAGCAGCTGTGTGGGTTTGAGGTCACGCTGGCTGCAGCTGGGATCAAAGCTCCTCTCGCTGGACATGAGCACCGGCGGCTTCAGGACGTATCCGCAGCCTCCGTTGTCCTGGAAACGACCATCATTAAGGTCCATAGGCAAGCCCAGGGATTGGAAATTGAGAGCCACTGCAGGACACAACGGGACAGTGAAAACAAGGAGCCACGAAGCAGCGGCGAAGACATTCAGAGCAGGGACAAAACTGAGAGCGCCTAAAAGCTTGTTAAAATAAAACAAGCAGCACGAGATGATCCCCCTGCTTACCTTAAAGCTCTTTTCATTCTGCAGGAGAGAGTTAAATTATACAATGACTTGAAATGTTTCCGCAACAATGGCGTACATTGCATCAGGGAAGCGTTCAAAATCACCAACTGTGCACCGAGTGCTTGTGTAGTGGGTTTTTCTGCAGTGCAAAGCTCTTTGTTGGCAAGTGCACTGCATGCACCATGTCTTCAGCATCATCAGTGACTTTCAGATGTGAACAGATAAAGATATTCAACTTGGACAGAAATGACTGGAGAGCCTCAAATAACACAGATGAATAATGCAAAGAACATGTTTAATTTTGTCTGAACTAACACTGTGTCCCTCAGCATATCTTTCTAGATTTTTGCAGTGTGTGGCAGAGGCCCAGTGGATGCTCAGCTCATCTAACTGCCATTGATCCATCTAAGCTGCTGCTTTGTTTTGCAGTCTCCAACTGCAACTGTGAAAAGTACAGATCACCATCTGCACAGCTGCCACTGCAGCACGTCGACAGTCTGCTCAGTGATCAGCAGGGCTGCATGACAGAGACTGTGGCTGTGTGACTGAGTGATGGAGGAGGATGAAGAGGATGTGTAAGGACAGAGTGACAGGAACTCTGACCAAGGCGGTGTCAGACAGATCGGGGCTGTGACTTTAACCTCATGGGTGAATAGGGAATTACTGGAAGGCTGCAGTACATGAAGTTACTGGAAGGCTGCAGTACATGAAGTTACTGGAAGGCTGCAGTACATGAAGTTGCTCTGGGAGGTGGGGATATGGTGTATGTAGTCGAGCACAATGCTCAGGGTTGAATCAAAAGAAAAAAACAGCAGAAAAAGAAGTCAAGCTCTGACCCAGACACGACTATAGTTTAAAAGGGGGGGGGGAGAACGCATTTCATGAGGGTGCAAATCGATTTAGAAAAGGTGTGATAAGGGCTGGGAGAGGACTTGCTCCAGGGAAAACACAGATGAGGTGGTCAGTCTGTGGACGGGAATGAAATGTTCTTTTCACTGTTAACGGATGGGACACTTGGCCGGGCTGGTTTCTTTGAAGTTTGACAATCTAACTTCTGGACTGCAATTCTCTCCATTTCAGTAGCTTGGAATGGATTGCAACGGTTGTCCTGTGTGACACAAACGTCCAGAAGACTGAATCCCAAACTTTCTTTTTCAGCTACTCAAGCAATTAAAATACTTTTTTTTTTTTTCTTTAGGGTGTGGTATTAATTGCTTCAGGGATCATTGCCAAAATACCAAACATATTAATTATTGCCCTAATATAATTTAAATAATCTTAACTAAAAATAAAAATATAAACCTAATCAGCTGTTACTTTATAGAATAAACACTTTATATAGTTATTTTTTATGCTCTACTCATTTCTTTAATTAGATTGGTCCCAACTGCTTCATAACATTTTCATTATTCCTGCAGCTCTCCTGATTGTGTTAGATAATATTACATGAACTCAAAGGAGTGTGTTTCTCCTGATTTGAGGAGGTAACCAGGCTCCTCCCACTCACCGAGCTGCGAGCCGACGTTCCAGAACTCCTGAGGGTTGAAGTTGGAAGAAGACGTCCTCACGCCTGCTGGATAAATCCTGCTGAGGAACCTCTGGTTGTGTTGAACAAACTCTGGACCTGAGAAAGACGACACACACAAAATTAAAACATCTCTTCTGACATGATTCAGAACGACTCATTTGGATCTAACTGACTGACCATGAACCGCGGAACCAGTAGGTCCCAGGCCCGAACAAAAATGGACCAAAAAAGTCAAAATTAAGCAAAATAAAAGAATAACCTGGGAGAAAACACCAGGTAAATAAATTACATACCTTTCAGAAAGCATTAACCCTTTAACCCCGAACATTTAGCTGCTGACAGAGAGTAACATGTATCAATCTAATCACCGTAATTCTTCGACAACTTGATTCCAGCTGATTCTGAAAGCTGACATGCGGAGCTTCCTTACACTACCGTAATGTATGTAATATGTATGGAATGCTGTATGCCACGGCATGACTCCATTGCACTACATTACCGCTGTAATGCATGTAATATATACGAAACGCCCCACTTGTTGGTTTTCAGAATCAGCTGGAATCACATCGCTAGCAGAATTAGAGGAATTACGGTAAATTGGTTTATGCTAGTTACTCTGTATCATCGGCGATACACTCAGTGTTTGAGGGTTAAATAATAATTTCCAAAATAGAGAGATGTGGAGATTGCCAGAGAATTCACTTAGTTTAGTGACCAAACGAGGCTGTGTTTTGGCAGCAATCAAGAAGCAGTGGTGAGTTAAACTTTCATATCACATTTTATTGTATGAGACCTATAGACACCTGATTTCTGAGACCACTGACCGGATTTCTGCAACACTGTAACAACACTTAGTCAGCTGGCTGCTTTTTTAGGGTTGTGTTTTTTCCCTCATGTTTGAGCGAGGTCAAGGTGCGTTTTTGAACTCATAGGGGGAGTAGGCCCCACTTAATTTAGATGTGCTCCACAGTCCATATCTACAGCAACATGGTCACTCCTTTAGTCAGTTACAGTAACATAGTTTCCAAATTGTCATTGGATTAATGAAAGTTACTGACATTATAAATACTATTACTGGCCGTTCTGTTTTGTAAACTGAAATAATGAGTTACTTATATTCACATAAAGTCGTCTCTATGAGAAGAAAACACCAAATTAACTGTTATTCTACTTTTATCCTCAAAACATGGATTATATTTTGATTTCTGTGTAATTATTTTTATTCTGTGGGCTAAAAACAGCCTCTGTGTGTCATTTTCAGAGCCTCGCTGAGACTGCTCATGTCTCTGCCAACCAAGTGAAGCAGCTTCCAGTTTAGCTGTGTGTGAAAGTATCTTTCCTCCTCAGCAGGACCAGGCTTATTTCTCTAAATCACTGTTTCTTCAATAAACTGCAGCACAGCAGCATGATGACAGTTTAACTGATTATCTGTTGATTCAAAAGTACAGTTTCTGGACTTGTGCTGGTGTGTTTTATTCCCTAAAAAAATATTCCTCTATGCTGTATATGTCATGTTTAATATGCTTTGCTATTCTGGAAGTTTATGGCCCCGGGGATAATTGCATTTCTCATCCAAAGAGCACAGAGAGCTCAGTGCGGCGGTAAATCAAGTGAATCTGCTGGACTCATCAAAATGATACTTGTTACTTTTACAATTAGTAAAACATTTTTTTTATGACTTCAGAATAATTTCTCTGGTTCCTTATCTCATCATTTCAGACCAATAAATAGCTTTTCACCTGAGGCTTTGACCAGCTTGCAAGCCTTCTTCTCTTCCATGGATGTGTTCTCACAGTAGTTTTGATTATCCTTGGAGTGACTGAAGCTGATGAACTTAACAGACCTTGTGTATATCACCAGGTCTGACAAACTCTCCGCCACCGGCACCTTCTTCTTCTTCTTCTTCTTCTACTCTTTCAAGACAGAGGAGACAAACCAAACACTGCACTGAAATTTAAATAACAAGTTAAAAGGGTTTTTTTGTCCTCATTCAAAATGATTCTGTCTCTTTTTCAAACTACTTAAAACAACAAGAAATCTCTGCTTCAACCTGACTGAAAGCCCCTGACTTACTTTCTTGATTGACCATGCTATTTTGGAAGACCAGAGCTTTGCTTTGCTTTGGCCATCCTCCTCTTCCTCATCATCATCTTCAACCTCATCTGCACTCTCCTCTTGCCCTGTTCCTTCCTCTGTGCTAGGCTCTAGCTGATCTTTAAGCTTTTTATCCTTGATGAGGATCTTATACTTCAGGTCCTGGTATTATCACACAATCACACACATATATACACAATAGGAATTTGCACATAAATGAAATGCAGATGTATAAGTATGGACGTCACATTTATAAAACCACTGCACATTTGCATCAGTCAAACTGTCCCTGCATCCTCAAAACTTAGGACGTAAACATCAAAACGTCCTTTTGCACAAACCACCCACGTTATGATTTGTTGTAAAGATGCTGTTCTTCATAGAGTCACGTCGACGTGGGTGCGAACACACACACACACGCACGCACACACACACAGAGTTTGGAAACAGAAGCTGCAGGTGTATCAAATCACTGAATCACACATCTGCTGCATTTCACCATCCTGACTGTTCATCCTCTATCGGGCTCTCTCTGCAAATGAGCAGCAATATGCTGAAAGCCAGTGTCGCATAGTATATACACAGGCGAAATATGCAGCATAATTACAGCTGGGGCAACGTTAACAACCTGTAAGAAATCGTGTATCAAAGAAATGATGAACTTCGTATCTTTAGTTCCTGGAAAACTTTGTCAATTTTTATCACTGTTACAAATTACAAAGAGAGGGAGTTTACTTATGTTGATCCAGTTTAAGATATCATTTGTGGCTCTTTAGGGCAGTTTTGCATCATGCAGATAGTAATACTAGGCCAAAGGAGGTTTTTTTCTGCTTTGGTTTGTCTGTCTGTCTGTAAGTAACATTACAGAAAACTGGTGAGCAGATCTTGGTGGGTGATGTTTAAGTGTAGTAAGATTTTACCAAAATAGTTATTATGCCTTAGCAGAGGTTTGAACTCTCTGAACACTTTCCAGCTAATTGTACAGGAACAACTGATGATTGAAAATACAACCTATACAATTGTTTTTTCCAGCTTTACTGCAGCGGTGATAACTTTTCAGTCTATTCAGTCAGTTTGATGAGCCAGTAACCCCAGTGTGAAGTTATATGAATTTCAAACATGAACACTGGTTCAGTGTTTTAATTGCAGGGGTTAATAGTGGAGATCAAACCATTGGCTCTGAGCCCCCACTCTCCAATTCATAAAGACCAAAAAAATGATAGGGCATTATGCACTCAAATGATAAAACATGAGTCATTTTTCCAGTAAACCGTAAAGCAGTAGATATCAGGGGTAACAAAGACACTCTGACAAGACAGCACACATCTATCCATCAAGATTCAGAGAAAAAGACCTTCATCCTCCTCATCATATTCAATAGGCTGGAGGGACTGTGTCAGTGTCTTTGAGGCGGGTCGCTTTGTAATGAGTTAAGTCAGAACCCCAGCAGAGTAATCTAAATGAACCATCAGCTCTAGTGCCTCAACATGCTTAAAGTGATGGACACTTCTCAGGATCAACAACATCACATGAGAATTTTATGAGTCTCTGGGAGATTAAAGAGGCTTCAAATGCAGACGTCCATTTACCCCTGCATCTGAGTGGAGGATAGGGGCAGAGGAAGCTTCAGAAAGAGACTAATGAGGCCCTCCGTGACGAAGAAAGGGCCTCGTTCTCTCGTTGTTTTGCTTCGCTGTGACAGACGATAAGGATTTACACATGCAAACAGCATCATTCCTCTGCTTGCAGCAGAAGCTCTGACATTAAACACAGATCCTTCTTCCCATTTACCCATCACACAGCCAAACTCTCACTTTCCTCTCAGCCTTACATTCGGGCTCGGGAGATCTTTAGTGGCTGATTGATCCATGGGAGCTTTCAGCAGCTTGTCCCCCAGGATGGAGATGAGGTGCTGGGCCATGACCTCCTGCTGCTGCTTGGAGCAATGGTTTTCCAAAGACAGGATCACGGGGTAAGCAGATACCTGTCGATAAATAATCACACCAACGAGGGGGGGGAAAAAAAATCACAATTTTGTCTCCATTTCCAGCAATGAACATCAGCCTGTAAAAAGTCTTCATGCACATCACAGAGAATGGCATGAATTTCTAAATGAAGGACGGTTTGCAGGCGAGGCGTTTCCATCAGAGAGGTTATTAATTAGAGCAAATGTAGCTCAGTGGGGACTCCTGGCTCCTACTGAGTTTTAGATGCTTGGGGCACCATGAAGGAACAGGAAATACATATCATGTAACAAACTATATGGTGTTACCTCGAAGGCATGCTGCTCCACAGTGGTGATGACATCCTTAAAAAGGATCTTGGTGGTGAGGGTGTACCCGTGGTAAACTACAGGCTCCATGTCTGGCCCATCCCAGCAGTCAATCTCCAGACAGCGACAGCCTTTCCTCAGAGCACTGCACCACACACACACACACATGCATATACACACACTGAGCTGTAGCAAGGCTATAATAAACACTATGTACTGTGTGAGAAACTCTGAGGAAACAGTTAAGGCACAAGCCACAAATTTTCTTTGCCATGTACAACTTCTCGAGGTCCAACCATCACCTCCCCTCTCGGACCTGTGAGCAGTTATATCAGGACGTAAACAGGAGGAATATGGATCATTATTCTCTCCCAGAAAATGGTGCAATTACATTTTCATATCTGTGTTTCTTGAACTATGAACTATTAAATGTTTGTACAATATTATCGTACCTTAAAGTAGTATTCTTTCTCCTGGCGATGATGCCCTACATTCACAGCAGGAGGGAGACACGCTTCCTTGCAAAGCTGTACACTCCTTTTTTAAAAGACATTTTAACTGTGAATGTTTATTGCTGTTTTAAATGTAAATGATGGCAGCAGTCAGGCTTGTTGTTTCCCTCTGCATCCATTGTAATGCTAAGTTGCTAAGTAGGCTAATCCATTCTATGCTTTCATGCAGAGACATCAGTCCTCTCTATCCAACAGGGGGAAAAGCAAACAAGTGCATTTTCCAACATTTTGAACAATTTCTTTACAACTTCAAAAATACCTGGATACACTTAGTTGATTATACTGTTTGAGGTAAAAAGTACAATTTATCTCAAGCACATTTTATGTTAAAGCATTGTGATGATGCATTAAAAAAATACTCAAGTTGTCATTTGGCCATTTTATTGTCTTTCTTTTGTGACTTAGTGGTATTTTTAAAAAGCAGAACCTCTGCTCCTGCCACTTTGCCTTTCTCTCAAGACCACGGTTTCATTATCTAAGTAAACCAGAGCTTCCAGTGCCGCTGGGTTGGAGGGTTCCACTCTACCAGTCGACCAGGGGACTCAGCACTTTCACTGGAACCATAAATACTGCACTTCTGCTGCCATCAGCTTCTTTTGTAATCACCTCCATTGTCACATAAAGGCACCACAGCAATTTCACTGTCTGCCTCAGCACATGAGCAGGTCAATGAAATGAGAGGGGGAGAGAGTATCCAGATAACCAACATGTGGAGTTTCTGGAGAGGAGGGCGTTTTAGATCTGTGTTTCAGCCAAATCCTTCTCAACTGGGTTCATTTGGTTTGATGTCATAAAGTTACTTAGTAGTAGGTTAGTTAAGCATTCAGGATTTTACTAATTATATAATGTAGCTAATTTACTAGTAGATTTTGACCTGTATTTGTGTAATTTTAGTTTGCACATTAAATTCTTGTCCATCACAATCTGTAAATGTTGTTTTATGAAGATGAACACAAGCTGTATACACTGTGCTTCTCTACCAGATGTAGGCATCCAGGTGGCTCTCTCCTACTAGCTGATCTCCAGTCAGGTAGGTGTTGTGAGATGAGGAGATGAAGTAGCTGCTGAGAGGCTGGTCCATGTCCTGGTACACTGATGTGTGGGCCTGGTTGAACACGCAGCAGTCTTTGGACTCCATGTATCTGAGGAAGCCTTCGAATGTCATGGACCAGCTTTCTCTGGCTGGAAGAGGAAGAGGGAGAAGACTGAGACATGTCCAAGGGTCTACAGTCCTGCTAATATGCTCCGACTAGCAGGTATAATAGCAGGTATATTCATGTATAATTACCACAGCTGAGGCTAATGCTTTAAAGGTCATAAAATGATCTGATTGTGATGCTGGATGAAAAATGAGAAGATCACTAAAGTTCTTATTATACAACTGGAGTGTCTGTAACTTCATCACAATTCATCCAACAGCTGTTGTGATATTTCAGTCTGGGAAAACTGTGGAGACCGAAATAACTCACCAACCTCTGCTGTTATGATGTAGCCAGTCAAAGTTTTCTGGCATCTTGTCTAACTCTGCTTAGTTTGGGGTGAGTGGTTCAACTAAATAGTCCCTGAGACAAATCTGAATAACAATAATAAAAATGCATTTCAGTGAGGTGATCTGGCAGCAGGTTTTTACATCCAGTGCAGTTTAGATGACTTTAGTTGAATTGTGGATAAATTCAGCAGGAATATATATATTTATAAAACTGCTGTTCTTACACAAAGACTGTACCATAATGTCCTCTGTGTGTTTATGGCACAGGTGGGTTGTGGGTTGAATTGTGATTATTTTTCCTCCCTGCTCTGTGGTTTATGATGGTGTGAATCAGCCCAGAGTACATTCAGACTTAGACAACAGCTGGTCTATTCGTCCACTGGCGTGCCTGACCGTTTTCATTCTGTCATTTCTGCCGCCAGCTTCTGGGCTTACAGCAAATTATTTTGTCTTCTGTTACAACTAAACTAGCATCATTTTATGAAAACCCTTTTTTTTTTTTTTTTTTTTACCCCTGTACTAAGCAGCAAGCTGCCTCACATGGTACACAACTCTCCCTTTTCTCACCTGTCTCTTCAATCTCATATTTGTCAATCAGACTCGCAGCCGTCTCCTCATTGGCTGTGAGCTCCCTCTGCTCCTTGTGGAGGAAACTTAGGAGGGCACTGGCAGGCAAAGTTGTTTGGCCTGAGGCGTAGCTCTGGTACAGAAGCTGGATTTCAACTCTCCGAGATGACGGGGGTTTGCTTTTCTTCATCCTGCCCTTGACACAATCGAATAGCTTCGTAATCTCTTGCTGTTGATGCAGAGAGGTTGTTCTTGAGTCTCTTTGTGAGGCTGAGTATCTATGATGGTGGTAAAAGAAAGAAAGTGTTAAATTTAGGCCCATTTGAGGCTTATTATATCAGAATATTCTTTATGTTGTCAACTTGAAGATATTTTAAACACTGGTGTTTCAAAGCCACGACACATCACTTGCTCTCTAAAAATATACAGGAAGTAGTGGATAAAAATGTCAGCCATGAGCTGTATCTCAGCGTTTACCTGAGCTCACTGTTAAAATACTACTTTTTCAAACTCAGCATGAGAGAGAATAAAAGAGGAGTCAGGGAGTTTGCTCTCGACAAAGTTCTCCCATCCTCTCACCCTCCCTCCCTCTCCTATCTGTATCTCTTACTTCCATGAAATACTAAGGCTACATCTGTGTAACTTTCTCCTTTTAGTCCCTCTCCTCTCCCTGTCATTCCTTTCAGATGGTGAGACAAAAGGGTCTGCGACTTTCTCTGGCTTTGTGTGTGTCACTTTCCCTCCACACCTTTCATCTCTCTGTTCTGCAGCCCCTCACAGTTCAGACATATGCCTAAGTCAGTGTTGTTCACCGGGTACCCTGCGGTGCATCTGTCACCACAGCGTGAGCAGCACAAAGAGAGCAGCCCTGCTATCATCTTCATTAACGTTTAATGCAGCTGCAGTAGCTGTATCCAACCCAAGTGATTTCTAACCAGGAAAAGTCACCAATCTCACAAAAAGATGTGGGGAAAAAAAAAAGATTTTTTTCACACTTACTGGACCAACATTTTCCAAACAGTTGTCACCGAGGGACAATTGACTAGTTAAAGGTTTCAGCCTGAAATTCAGTAAAGTATCAGTAACTAAAGTAAACAGTAACTTACCTCAGATGTGGATGCTGTCTGAGCTCCTGTGGTATAGATGTTCAGGAAATAAACCAGCGTTTGGGAGATGCTCTTCAATCTTAAACTGGTTTCTGAATAACTGCACAAAGTTGTTGCCATGACAACAAAACATTCAGATTCTAAGGACCTTTGTAAAAAACAGTTGATGGTGGTTTAGATTGTCAGCTGGTCTACAGCTGAATGTGTTGCCAACTACTGGATTGTAGGTGAAATCCAGTAAACCTGTAAACTTCTTAGCGTGAGATTACTTTATGTTTTTCTTGACTATAAATGTGTAATAAATTACTATACATACTATACATCACTGACACAGTACACAAACTGAGTAACAGATTAACAGAAGAGATTGCTCCAAAAGCCTTGTAAATTGCAGTAAATGAGCAAAATAATACCTTAAATACTGTATTAATTACTTACATTTTTAAGGTAGTGATAATAAAGTTACATGTGAAATTTGTGTAATAACTCACTTAAGTATTAGCAAACAATTCTTTAAATGAGTAATTGATTACATTAAAACTGCAATGAAAGTATTTAAATTCTGCATGATGTATGTGCATCAAATGCATCAATACTAGATTACAGTGAATGAGTAATTCATCTTGAATTGTAGAATCTTTATTGTCACATTATTTCACATTTCACATACAGTCACATTTATTTGTCATGTTCTTTGCAAATAACTTCATCAGCTGCATGTTGGTATGTTAGTATTGTGATAATTTGATAAACTGTATGTCACACACATTTGCATCCTTCTCATTTATAATATTTATTTCTTGTTGCTGAGTTTGATATGAACTTTGATTAATACCCTGTGTGATTGTTGCTGAGAGCAGTACACATCCACTGTGAGTGATCCAACAAAAATCTGTGTTATTTCTTCTGTAAATGAATGAAGCATGCTAAGTGTGTAATTGTGTGGCCTTGGCAGATGAGCTCTGTGTTTCACAACAGGATCTGATTCAAAATGGCTTTTTGCTCACAATTTCCTAAAAGAGTAAAATAGCAACAGCAAATTACAGCTTCTCCAAGTGCTACAGGGTGAATTGAGCTGTTTTTTGAATATATCATGCAAATAACTGCCAATAGCCCACAGAGCACTACAGACTGAATTTGACAGTATTAATTTCAGGGAATAAAGTCTCAAAAATTCAAAAGCTACAGTAGATAAAAGTGTAAATACATCATCATCATCATCAGTCTCTGTTGGATCTTTAAAGAAGTTTAACCTTTCTGGGTTGTATCTGTAAATCTGAATGCTACTGGTGTGGTGTGAATCACTGGTGCACAACAATAGTCATTGCCTAGTCATAGTTCAGCAGTCGTTTCTGTCTACACCAGGCTTTAATGGTTTGGCCTTGGGCTTGTCAGAACCATTGGGCATACGAGTTTGATGTGATAATTCCCAGGCAGTGAACAGGCAGCCCTGTTAATGGCCCCTGTCTCTGCATCACTGCACCTCCCTCTCCACAGTCGGTTAGTTGGACTCATTTGGGAGCGCAGTGTGCTTGTGTACATAGCTGTCAGTTTTTGCTTTGTGCTTGTGTGCATCTGTGCATGTTGGACGGCCGATGGTGAATAAAAGATCAGCCGTCCATATGTGTTCGTGTGTGTGTGAGTGAGTGAAACATTACACATGTGGAGCTCAGATGCACCAGCACGCTTCTGCACTGCCTGTGCACCCGTTGTATGGAAATCAGAGCACTTTGGCTCGTACACTGCAGTGTGCACAGATCAGGGTTTTTATGTTAAACCAGGGCTCAGGTTCAGTACTGTGGTGAAGTCACAACCACACCTGTTCAGATGGTTCACATGAGAACAGCTGAGGCTTGTGCACCGTTTTGAAATGTGACTCTGTAGTTAAGTAGAGAGATGGTGGTGGTGGTGGTGGTGGTGGTGGGGGGAGGCACCATGTTTCCTTTTGACAGTGTATTCCCGGCTGGATTTCCGCAGGCTCATTTGGTATTCGCTGGTCCATTGGAGCTTCGAGTCAGACAGCAGAACACCACTGGTAATGTCTGATGTCAGGGGGATAACCAGAGAGGTGAAGAGCTGTGAGTGTGTTAAACAACCAAACATCAGCACACAGCATGTGAATGTACAGTCCAGCAATTGGACAGTTACACTTTTTTTATGTTTCTTCAGACAGCCAAGTTAAAATAAAAATAATAAATACTCCATTAAAGTGTCATCTCAGCTTTATTCGACGAAACGAATACATCTCCCCCGAACACGGATATTTATATCTGCGTCTACATGAAAAAGCCGAAAACACTGTAGTCAATATGCCAGGCCTGTATGTGGCGCTGTAACGCTGCCACAGAAACACACCAAAACAAGGAAGAAGACATGGAGCATGCGCATTAAACTCGTACCAGGTAAAACCAACACCCACAACAACACACACTTGTTGCTCACTGTAGTTGTGTAGTTTCAGAAGATTTTGCTGTAAATGTCAAAACAAGCCCAGTAGCTGCTGCAGCACTAACGCGACGCTGTGTTCCACCATTTTTACTGTTGTTGTCGGGGTTGCCCAGGTGAGTTAAGGGTCAGAGGCGGGGTTACAGCAGCAGCGTTTGAGGAGAATGCGTATTCGCCGTCCACAGGGAGATGCAGAGGGTGGTGTCTTCAGACTTTCCCACTCTGGGACCCGATTTCAAAAAGTATCGGTTTCGGCTGTCAAATCTCCGTCTTGTTTACGCAAGGCGTAAATGATAAAAAACTTTGCTGTTTACACTGAAACCTGTCTCCGTGTGGACGGGCCCTTAATATGAGGAAGTTTATGTAAACACTCAATGAACTGTGAGTGGGGAAAAAGCCCCTTTAAGCCCCGTCTACATGGAGATGAAAATGTTTCCCCCGAAAGCAGGAATTTATGTCTGTGTCCACATGAAAATGCCAAAAACACTGTAGTTAATATGCCAGGCCTGTATGTGGCGCTGTAACGCTGCCACAGAAACACACCAAAACAGAGAAGAAGACACGGAGCATGCGCATGAAACTCCTGACAGGTAAAAACAACACCCATAACAACACATACTTGTTGCTTGCGGTAGATGTATAGTTTTATGAGATGTTGTAAAAGCCAAAACAAACCCAGTAGCTGCTGCAGCACGGATGCGACGCTGCTATGTGGACGCAAGGTGTAAACGATAAAATGCTTTTCACTGAAACCTGTCTCCGTGTGGATGGGGCCCAAGTAAGTTCAAAAGCAACACATTTAGCTGTTAGATTTTTTTTTTTTGTAGCTGTGTGTGATTAAATAACTTAAAAATAGGGCGTCACATGTGGCTCAGAGTTTATTTAGGCAGCTTCTTGGATTGAGGTGGAATTGTGTGTCATGATGAGGAGTAAAGAGGTGAGCAGGCCAGAGGAAAAGATCACAAACAGGCTTAAAAAAAAAAGCTATAACATCTAAATATGGTTGAGTCAGGGCAAGTGGACTTGGTTGAAGATTCATTTAGACGTTTTGCCTCTAATCCAAGAGGTTTATTCACTTCTAAAGAGGCTTAAAAAACCCTCCAGGGTGGCAGGTGACAAGTCTTCACAAATCTAGAGTCCAGTTTCCCAGACTCAACGCTACAAGGAAAACCACAACCAGGAGGACAGACAATCTTCACATATAAAATCTACACATATCAAAGGTAGTCAGTTTTCAGAGAGTAACAGTTTAGCATAACAAAAAGGCGCCCACAGGAAAATAACACAATGGGGTTTTTTGGAAGACCTGAAAATCATTTGCATGGTGGAGAAACACACTCGGGAGAAACAGCTTAAAATCTAACATGCAACAGTGCAGATTATTTTTTTCTGTAAAAAAAAAAAAAAAAAAAAAAAAAAGGAAATTTTTTTTTTTTTAAAAATTAAAAAAAAAATTAAAAAATTATT
>OOFC01016440.1:0-15598 GCA_900323345.1 Pseudochromis fuscus
AATGACAACGAACTGGCACAAGACAAAGAGACACAGGAGGTTAAATACACTGGGGTAACGAGGGTCAATGGATCACAGGTGGAGAGGACAATCAGGGAAGGCTGTGGCAGATGAGACAATCAACACAGGTCTGATCAACAGGAAACAAAAACACAAGAGACGAGACTCAAAATAAAACAGGAAGTGACAAAACAGAAAACACTGAAAACACGCAGAACATGACACACATAGAACAATCACAAGAAAATAAATCACAACTAAACACAAGATCCCAGGAACAGACAAACAGTACTACATGTGACACCGTCAGCTGGTCCACCAACCAAGCGGTCAGCGCTCTTTTTTTATTTCAGCTGATGTTTTTAAATATAATAATGCAAGATCCATATCGAATAAATCGTTCATCCAGAATGATATATTTTTTTAATTATTTTATTTTTATTGTGTTTCTTGTAGTACAGATATTGTGGCCTATGCAAATTGTATACAGAAATTAACATGAGCATACATACACCTTGGTACATACATATGTATACACACATATCTAAATATGTATACGTGTGCACAATCTCACATATATATATATATATATATATATATATATATACATACACTTATACATTCACCCTGCACTCATGTATTATATACACATACTTGCATGTATGTAGATGCGTACAGTACAGGCCAAAAGTTTGGACACACCTTCTGATTCAATGCGTTGTCTTTATTTTCATGACTATTTACATTGTAAAGTAAAGTAATGATGGTCACTCTGTTTTCTTTAGTCAGCTGATTGGTTCTCTCCATAATATGTATTTTAACAGTTGTCCAATAGGGCTTAACCTGACTTCTGCACAACACAACTGATGGTCCCAACCCCATTGATAAAACAAGAAATTCCACTAATTAACCCTGATAAGTCACAGCTGTGAAGTGGAAACCATTTCAGGTGACGACCTCTTGAAGCTCATCAAGATAATGCAAAGAGTTTGCAAAGTAGTAATCAGACCAAACGGTGGCTATTTTGAAGAAACTAGAATATAAAACATGTTTTCAGTTATTTCACCTTTTTTAGTTCAGTACATAACTCCACATGTGTTCATTCATAGTTTTGATGCCTTCAGTGAAAATCTACAATGTAAATAGTCATTAAAATAAAGAAAACACATTGAATGAGAAGGTGTGTCCAAACTTTTGGCCTATAGTGTATATACACACATACATACATGCATATATGTATAGAAACATCATTGTCATAAAAGTTATATATAAAATATACTATATATACCTTTTATGACAATGTTGTTTGTGTTTAAAAAGCCATTCCAACCATTTTCACCCAGTTTGTCCACACGAATACTAAAAACTCCCGTTCCTTGTCTCTGTCCTTTCTAAAGTTACTGATCTCTGTGTTTCTACAGTACTGCAGCACTGAACGACATAGTATGGTTGAGAGAATTCACCTTGGCGTGCTGTGAGTGAGGAGGAAACTGTTCCTTCAGATGCTGGACAATCTCTGAAACAGCACTGTACAGGCCCTGCAACAGTAGGTACATAAGACAACGATTCAAGCGTTAAACTCTACCCAGGAGCTGGAAAGCTGGGCCGATCAATGTTTATTGCCTTTCACGCAATACCGGGAAGGTAATAAACCCTCCCAGTGACTGACTAATGGATATGCAACAGCGGGATGGAAAACAGGCGGACAGGATCAAATCAAATGTGTTACCTGCTCAGCGTGCAGCTCGGCCAGGTGGCAGAGAGCCACAGCGAAGGCCTCTGTGTTGTTCTGCTGGACCCCGAAATTGACTGGCTCCAGACTGCTCATGTTGAGAAGCAGCTGGGCCTGCTGCAGAGCCATGGTGCTGCATGACACACAGGAGGCCACATTAACGACTAACGGGAAGAAAAAAACCCTGTTTTCTATGCTATGCTTGTTTTTACACACTTGAAAAATCTAACTTGAGAAGGTGTTCAGTCGAGCAAAATGTTCTTCCTTGCATAAAACCATTCGACATTTTAGCCATTTCACTGATCTGATGCAATATGAATGGGAGGGGAGGGATGGCTTGTGTGGTAATATGCTGTCAACAGTAAACAGAAGTGACAACTGTGTGTTGGGGTGGCAAGGTGAAGAGCCTGACCTCTTTCCGTACATCCTCCATATGGACGTAGTCTGAGCCAGGCTGATCTCGATCAGCTCCGACAGACTGTGCTTCCAGTGCAGGATGTCTGTGTCCTTCAGTGCGTCCATCAGTTTGTGTGCTGTCTTACCCTGTGTCGCCCCCTGCTGGACCAAAGACTGAATGCCCAATGACGCCAAGTACTACAGAGGAGAAGATCCATCACTTTGGTGGACAACATGTCAAATATGCAAATAACAGGTTTTGAACAACATGAGTGTTCTCACCTGTGTCATCTGTGGTTTTCTGTATAATATTCTGTATGTGTTCTTTATGAACTACATTTAAATAAAAGTAATAATTTCTGCTGACAGGTGCTAAAGTGCTGCTGACAACTAACATGTTCACCATTACAAACAATATAACCGCTGAACAAACTGTATTATTATACACAGCTCCACATCTCTGATTCAAAAAACCGAAATAACTTTGAAAGTGAGATAAGTTTTGCACATTGAATTTCATGTGAAAACAGAGCTAAGCTTAAAATGTTGTTAATCTTCAGATTAAGGACACTTCACATCAGTACAATAATGAAGAAAAATACAGTAAAAATAATTGTTTCTGCTTGAAACACTAATATTCCTTCTGCTTTCTACCTGCACACTATCTATTACCTGTATAACTTGAAACAAATTGTCAGTGCAGATGGTTTTGATGATTATTCAAAGTCTGCAGCATGATCTAACAATAACATTCAATGATCAACACAGATAATGTCGTGAATTGTTAGATTAGAATTAGATACAGGTTTTCATTTTGTGTGAATTTAAAGAGTTATGAAAAATAATATAAAAAACCAAAAAAACAGACAAAGTCACTCTAACATAGGACCTCATGTTGGACTCACTGGCAGGCAGAAGTGGGCGGCCATTTTCACTGAATCCTCAGTTAACACAGTGCTGTCAGATCCCTTCATCTGTTCCAGCGTGTACAGCCAACTCTGATGGAGAAAACCCATGTTACATTCAGACATCATTAAAATTGCATCATGGCACATCGCAGAAGTGAAGAAAAACAACACACTCACACTCATTCCAAGAAATTATTTTTCAGGACAATTGAAGAACATTTTCAGTGACATAGGGCTTCTGCAGAAGTCAAGGACTAGAGCCCAGACTAACAAGTACTGTGCAAACATTTTAGTCACAGTACTACAGTGAGCAGAATTTCTCCTAGACACATGGAGGGGAACTGATGCTCTTTAAAGACCAAGTGCTCATAGAAGAGTATTTATTTGATTTTTTTCTCCCTTTTCTGTAAGTTAATTGATGAATAAGAAATAATCACCACATTATTTTTTAATGTGTCCTCACTTATATTTTATTGCCTAAAAGTGTACTGTATATGCTAACATGTGACTCTGACTGCAGGTCTGAACTAAATTACATTTTTTATTTGCTATTTCATCACTATAACAACTATGAGAAACCTGATTGTTAAAAATACATGAAAACAAATTATTTGCATTTAAGTCCACATAGACAACAATGACAACCGTGATATCGAGAAAACATTTACATATGTCAAACCTGTCACACAGGTAAGCTCCACTAACTCTTTAAAGTGCATTTCAGTTTTGTGAAATCTTTGTTGCCTCTGCCAGGGAGGTCATCATATTGGTTTGTTTGGCTTGTCTGTCTGGCACCAACATTGAGGTAAAACTTAAATATTGGACCAGATCAGAGGGTGGGAGCCTGTCCAATTTTTTTCTTTAAATTGCTTTCAAATATAAATTAAATGTTTCTCAAATGTTTAGCTATGATGACTTACACACTTTAAAATTACAAGTGGATCAGTCGGCAGAAAAACCTGTCACTCAGGTTTTATCTTAACGGTTGAACTGAAGGATAACTTTTTTGTGAATCCGATTTAAAATCAATTATCCTGAAGATGGCTGCAAGTTAAACTATTAATGCGCTTTGAAATAAAAGTGGTTACACAGCAGCCATTGCTAATGTTAGCATTTGAAGGATAACTTTACTTACATTTCAATAGCGACATTATCTTAGCTGTTTTGCCCCTGCTGTCTTTACTGACCTTGGCTCATTCAAAAGCCTACAACTTTGAACTGCATCAAAACAGTAAGAACACCCCTAAGCCATTCTAACATCTAGGTCCCTGAAAATTATATCAGTCACCAGCTGTTACAGTAATTTGACAGTTTGCTTGTAACTAAAACATGAGAATGCTACAATTATTTCCCAGGACATTCTTTTCATTCTTTAAAAAAACTGGTCTATAAATTTCCATTTATATTTTTGGGATATGTGAGTTTTTAATAACAAGAAGTTATTTGTTTTACCAGACAATGCTGCAAGCACACATGATCATTGGACTCCTGTGCAATCCGGATCGCCTCCTGAAGAGCCAGATCAGCCTGGTGACTAAAAGGAACAAAAACATGTGTAAGAAATACACTTAAAAACTCTTTTCTTACAAACCGATGACCGCTGACTCAGACTCCACCGACTTGTACTCACTAGTGGCCAAAGCGACAATGCAGGCTTGCCAAGTTAAGAGCAGCATAACGTAGACTTCGGCCATAGCCCTCATCCCCGTTGCTCTTCCCCTCATTACCGGACAAGATGAGGCGGTCAAAATAATGTAAGAGACTGTGGGTGGATAGGAAAATGTCCTGGACTCTCATGCTGTTCAGGTAGTTCAGGTAATGCTGAGGAGGGAGAAAAGATCACAGAGCTGAAAAAAATTACACCCCCACCTGTAGACATGCTAAAAAAGCAGAAAAAAAAACGTAGAGGAACCTCACCGCTTCAGCAAAATCTGGGTTAAACTTCAGCATGTTGTTGAGCTCTTCTTGTAGAACCGCAGGCTTTAGGGCTTTATTCTCATCGTTCTTCAGTAGATATGCCTGCAAAAAGAGGGTTTCCAAAACTGTACTCTACATTTCACACAAGACGGTGGATGGCAATTTCTGCTGGGTGCATCAAAATTTAATTAAGTACTTCCATCAGTTTCACCCTGTGTGTGATCACTCACCTGTCTTGCAAGAAAGTACTCGGCTTGTTTTTGCGATAGGGGACCTCTGCTTGGAGTGTTGTCACTTCTAAAACAAAGCCAGAGAATTTGCTGTTAACACCTGTTCTGCTTACAATAACATCAAAACAAAAAAAGGCCTTCCAGTTACTGAGATGTAAGGGGTTATGGTTCAGACTTTTGACAGAGACACAGTGAATACATTTAAAAAGTAGTAGGTTCAATGAAAGTGAAATATGCTACAGTAAATCCTTCAGGATCACTGACCGAAGCTCTGACTCATGCAATGGGGTGTCCAGCTCGTCTTTGTCTACTCTGTCCCCTACAGTGTCCTCAGTACTGGTGAGGTCCATTTCGGAGTCATCTGCGACCAGCGCCGGCAAGCCCACCTGCCCATCTGTTGGTTTGGCGTAGTGACTGTGATAGTAGTGCTGCAGGGACTTGTAGAGCTTGTAGACTTGACTGAATGACAGCTTGTTGTAGGCCAGAAGCATGTGCCTCATAAAAAGACCTAAAAGGCAGGTGGAATACAGTTGAATGCAAAACTTCTTGATGGGAATAATAAAGACATAGCAAGGGCCACCATCTCATCTGTATGACTTACCCACAACACTGGTTTTATATGCTTCTGAGTCAAAAGCAGTGAACGGAGTGGGGAGAGTTGAAAAGAAGTACTCCATATCTTTAAGCTCCCCATCTGCCATTTCATGGAGCCTATGAAGGAAAAACCAGCAGACTACTAAACTACATACTACATTTATGAGCTTTAACATAATCCTGATGATGCAATTAAGTGGTACAATCTACTGAATTTATGGAGACTGCGAAAGCACATACACTGGACCCAATATAAAGCTCTATCATCTCAAGGGTGCATAATACTGAGTAAATTAATGCAGCGAGGGTAGCAGCATACCTGAGTTTGACAGCATAAGCAGTCTGAGGGCAACACTCCTCTACTGTCTTGAGGAACTGGCCCAGAGTCAGGTCTGGACCCTGATAAACAACAGTGAAACAAAGTAAACAATGTTTCAACATCTGCTTCAACCACCAGGTCGATGTAAGGCCAACACGTTCACAAAACCAACCTGTTGCAGGGGGAGAATGAGCTTGTTGAGTCGCCGTCTTTCTGGCAGTGTGATCTTGGACGCGGTCATCTCGTACAGCAGCGCCAGGACGGAGATTTTATACGGAGTCACCCAGTCTTTGATACCAAACACATTAGCGTGGACCACTCCGTTTGTCATCATAGGGTTAAAGTACAAACTTTCATGCACGCTCGCCATCTTCAGAAGATTAAAACCGACGTCGTGGTGAAATTAATCAACATTTAACGAAAAGAAAAGTGACAGAAAGCCCGCAGTCCAATAGTCAACTGGAAATCAGCAGCAGCTAGCTAGCTAACTACAGTACCAACTCCATTTAAAGACTCAACACATCAGCAGTTAGCCTCCAATAATTTGCTGATGAGGTATCTTACTAACAGCTAGCAGATACTTAGGGCTTATCGTGTAAATTGTCTTATGTTATACATATTGACACAAATCGCCGTTTCCTTTCAAACCGCCCTCCTTCTGTCCCCTGAAAAATACGTCATATAAAGACGGTAGTTTTTCTTTTTTTTTTTTTTTTTTTTAAACTTTATTTACACTGTTCAAGTAACACCGGAAGACCAATAATACACCATCGAACAAAATAATGTGCTCTGCTTTCTAAATTCGATATTAAAATATTTGTAGACTTAAGTAGATTAATATTTTTGAGTATTATTAATTTGTCATGTAGAGAATTTGCTCTGACTTAAGAAAATGTCCACGGTGTGGCAGCATGAGTTACCATGGAGTGGTGTGGCAGCATGAGTTACCATGGAGTGGTCCCAGTGAACCCCTTTCATATGCAATCTCAAATTGGAATTGTTATGTTTCAGATATTGATTGGAAGAAAGTCTGCATGAGCCTCCATAAATATCTGATTGTTTATAAGGTGAAGGAAGTGTCCTTAAAGATTCTCCACAAATTTTACCCAGCCAATAACTACATGTTGAAATTCAAAAGAAACTTGAATGTAAATTGCAGCTTTTGTGGGGATCATCCAGAAACTGTGACACATCTCTTCTGGCACTGCTCCCTTGCACAGACATTTTAGAAGGCGTTAAGCAAATGTATTATTGAAAATATATCTGGGGACTTCTGACTACAATGAGAAAACATTTAGCTTAGCTTTTTTAGGGTCCCCAACAAGAACAGCAACGTTTTTTTAATAATAAATGTATTAATCTTTTTCATTCACAAATGTAAATTCACCAATAAAAGACCAAATTTTATTCATTTCCTCAAAGATGTGGGACAACATATTCAATCAATATCGGATTCAACAAACCAAAAGGTTCTGAAAACTATTGATATGTGTACATCACTGCATGTGTTTCCATAACTCTTAACACCCCTCGCTGAACGTAGAGTTATGTTTGTTCTTTATATACCTCATCTCTTTGTATGAAGTGTACTTGTTCAGTGAAGCTCCTTAAAAAAAAAAAAAGTCCCAGAGAAAGGTAATCTCAGCTCATGGCACTGAAAAACCTGGAACTTAACCTTAAGTTACCTTGTTAACTTTGAATCCCCCTTTGTAGTACAGGCCTCTGGTAGGTTTGATACAAAGTAGACTCATTTTACTCACATGCTTTGACTCTTGCCAAACAAAACCAAAACCAAACAAATCACATCAAAAATAAGAGGCAACCTCACTCATTAATAATACAATGATAAAACAAAGTAGTTAGGTCAAAAGGTTCAACTGAGTTTCTTTGCACACACTGATATTTCTAATCATATACATCAATGACAGTACTGTAGTCTTTATACCAGGTAACGTCTCTCTCCAAATCTACACAAATCTGCAGCCTCCAACCTGACTGTAAATGTTGAATCGCTGCTCTTTAATAAAGCTACAGCAACAAAAAATGAACATCCTCATAAATACAGGATTTAACGCAAGACTGTATTCAACTGTATGCATGTCTAAATATTTTTGTTATGCAGTAGCATCATTTTGTCTCAAGAGGGCGACTTAGTGATTTAGAAACTATAATAACCCCTTTATACACATTCTGACTGTCACAGATATAAATTAAATATATATCCAGGGAGTTGTCATATTTATTTGGATTTTACTTTAACACAGCTGTGTCATTTCAACAGAATCTATTAAAATGACAAACAGTAAGAAGTTACCACAGTCAAATACTGCATAAAAACAGGTCATCAAAGTGAAAGAGTGTGAATAGTGAGCAGGTTCTCACTATTACTACTCACTAATATCTCAGCTCCTATATCAATAATGTGTCACGTTCAGCAGCAGAGAAACAACCCGATGGCTGGATTTAGCACTTTAAATTAATCATTTACAGTGAAATATGATTTGAAATTTGATCTGAGTACTGGGTTGTTTCTGTTTCCAGCTTTCAAACTGTTTGTTTTGAAAGGGGAACCAAACAAAGAAACATGAAGTAAGTTTTAAATGTACCGTTCAAACAGCAAATGTGTTTATTTCTGTACAGGATGACACACCTCGGTGGTTGAATGTGAACATTGTCAGGATTTGAAAATAGGATGGTTTGAATACATTCTGCTAGTACATGCACACTTTATATTATGTAGTTGCAACAATAAGTAGTGACCTGATATTTCCTTCTATGGATGTTTAACTCAGATTTTTTTGTTTTCCCACACCCACGTATGCACACTTTAATCTGATTTCCTGATACAACAATGATGGTTATGGTGTCTTTACAAGCAAAGACATTACAACTCTCATAACTGACAAATGGTAAGAAAACAGAAAACAAAAAGAACTCATACTCAGATTTACTGAGACCACAACATCCCGAAGGAAATTCTTGTGCGGAATTGCTCTAACATACATTACTAACATCAACTCCTAGCATGCCTAATCTGGTTGATAGCATGATGAGCAGTGGTCAAACTGAAGACCCGAAGAGGTAAGCAAGGAGGAATCTGTCAAGAGGTCGAGCAGGGAGCTGACAAGCTGGAGGCCAGCAGTGAAGGCGAGGACCTGATGGCTGGTAATGACGATGGAGACCTTTGGGTGGTTCAGCAGGATGAACCCTTGCAATAATTGGGGGACTTCCAAGGACCAGGTAGGGGGTTGACAGTAAAAACTGGAGGTCTGGCTGAAGACAAAGACCCTTGGGAGGTCAGGCTGGAGGTCGACAACGGCAAAGGTAAAGACCCTTGGAAGACCCGCAATGAAGGGGAGGAAGACCCTCTGGGTGTGCACGCAAGTGACTAGCGATGCCAGCGACAGAAGTCCCCAGGTCGTCGGGCAGGACGCCACTGGAGAAGACATATTTATTATGGTCAGGCAGGAGACCACTGGTGACGTCTCTCAGAAAGTCAGAGTTACAACCAAGACAATTATCTCTGAACAAATACAAATGTATTGTAAACTATTTTAAAACATTGTAACCTTTTATTTTTTTTTAGGTTTATACCCAGAGAAACAAAATTACAGTAAAAATGAAATGGCATCATAAACATCTGCCTGCTCAATGCCAAAGAAAGTATTGCACTCTTATGGAAAAAGGCTCAAAGCCCAATCATTCCTCAGTGGATTAGACAGATGCTATCAAATCTTCCATTGGAAGTAACATGTATTATAGGCTAAACCACACAACTTTGAAATAATATGGACACCATTCATTAATTATGACTTAACAGAAAGGTAAAGTGGACAGTGCAGTTCAAGCATTTTGTGTGTTTTTTTCTTCACAACTTACCATATTTGTGTTTATATCATTTAAAAAACAAACATCAGAAAACAGGATTAGGTTGGGACCTGGTAGGCCGCAGAGTCACATCTTGGCACTGGGCTTGCTGGCTTGAGGATAGCCACCACAGGGGCTAGTACAGGCAATCGGCTAGCAGACCCGAGGCTAGATGTCACCGGACCGAAGCAGGAATTGGTCAGTGGCTAGCCATTGCAGGAGCTGGAGCTGGTAGGAAAAACTTGTCAAAACTTAACCTTCAAGTAGCTGGGTGAGTCCAAAATAATTTACAAATTCTGTTTGCATTTGGTAATGTCAGAAAGTATTGTTTTAACAACAGGAGCTGTGTGCAGTCAGGACCTGGAAATTGCGCTCTGCAGGATGGCTAAACCTTTTATTGTGATATTAATGTTCATGTAATGCTGGTTCAGAAATCAATCAAAAATAAAAGTAATGTCCTTTAGCTCCTCCCAGGAGGCTTTTGATCCAGCAACTGACTGTTAGAAAGAAAAAATGTCTGCTGGGTTCATTTTAGTCAGATCGTACTCCTGTGAATGGTGAAAAATAGGATACAATTGCAGACACACAAGAGGCGAATAGGAGTGATAAACTAAAGACTTTATTACTCAAAAATTACAAAACCCAGGGTGCTGCACAGTGATGGCAGGATAATCCAAAACAAAAGCAAACGAAAAAAACAAAGATGAATGGAAAATAGGAAAAACTCAAAGAAATAAACTCAAATAAGCTCCAGATCACAACCAAAACCGTGATGGGGGTTCGCCTTATGATAAGCTGAGGGGAGCTGTGAGACTCCCAGAAGACACAGGGAACTCCAAAGACTGGAGCTGTGTGTGGTTAACCCATTTTGCAAAAGATACCACTTTTCTTTTTTCATCAGTTCATGTTTCACTGGCTGATAGGGATGCTGTTTAGGTTTTAGTTTTTGCATCTTTTTGTCATCAATGTCATGCTGGATGGCAGTGGCTCAGGATGGCCATTACACTGTTGCTTGCTTGACAAGTGATAGATCTCAGAATTTGGCAACCATGCGAAATGAAATTTGTCCTGTATCAATTACGTGAAGAGTGTAGCCAAAGACAAGTTCAACAGGACTGAAGCCGAGCAATTCCTGAACAGCTTGATGGGCTGTAAATAATACAAAATGAATTCCCTCATCCCAGTTTCTTCTGTTAAACTTAATGTTTAAATAACTATGGAATTGTTTTAACAGAGATCCCAGACAAGCCCCCACTTTTATGTTACAACCTGGCTTGCTAGGGATTGGGATGTATCACTAAAAAACCCCCAAAAACAAATAATTGATGCTAAATACAAAAGATGAACACCACATACAGAAGAAGAAGTCTAATCTTGCGTTTATAGTTCTTACAATAAGAAAAAATGAATAATATTTCTGACACCTTGAGGATTCCTAACTGGAGCTATAATTTACCCAAAATTAAAAAAACATTTCTAAAGTCTTTCGTAACTGAAAAAAGGTAAAGAAACAGTCCAAACAGAACGATAATCAACCAGTTTACTGAGCCCACAACAGATCAGAAGCCAAACTAGAAGCTACCACCAAATCTTAACAAAGTCTGGCCGGAGGAGCAATGAGAGAACTGCACTGAGTCAGCCTCTACTTGTGTCTGCATAGGGGCACTGTTTTGAAGACCAGCCGGTCCAAATGCTGTAACTGGACTGGCTGTCAGGTCCAAGTGTCACCTAAAGTAATTATCAGAGTAAAGGATTCCAAAAGCTTATTGGACGGCTTGGTTTAAACACTTGGTTCAAAATTTAACAGCTCCTTTGTTCAAAGCAGGTTTCTGGCCAGTTTGTTTAGAAGACTGTGCTGTGTGGTGTTTTTTTCAATGAGTTTTTTTTCAGTGATCTTTGGCAAATAAAGTGTTGCTGTGAAACAGAAGGAATTTCATCCATGTTGGCAGTATCACTTCAAAGGAGCAATCTGTGCTGTTCATTCCTTTTCTTTCATTTCAGGTCGCCTGTATGAACTAACTTATTGGTCTTGGAATACAGCAATACAGAATGGGTATTACATACAGTATGTACATATTTCACACTGATCTGCCATAGCATTATGATCACCTGCCTAACATTGTTTAGATCCCCTTTTGCTGCAAAAACAACCCTGATCCATCGAGGCATGGACACCACTAGACCTCTGAAGGTGTGCTGTGGTATCTGGCATCAAGACATTAGCTGCAGGCCCTTTAACACCTGTAAGTTGTGAGCCTTGAACACGTTGTGAAGGCTCTTTCCATTAAGCTATGTATGTATTCTGCAACAATGTTTAGGTATGTGGTACATCAAGTACCATCCACATGAATGACAGGACCCAAGGTTTCAGACGAGACCATTGCCCTGAGCACCGTACTATGACTGCTTCTTGCCCGTTAACAGCTGGGATAGGTTACAGCAGACCCCTGTGACCCAATGTGTGAATAACACAGGTACAGAAGACGACTGACTGACTGAGTATGAAACTGAACAGTAGTATCATTTAAAGTTCATGATGGTAAATGATTTGATATCAGCTTTTAGTTTTTGACATTAAATAAATATCGAAAAAAAGGTCATTATTGTCATTATTGAAAGGAATGACACAGACCACACAATCTGTGATCTTCCACACAGTTTACACAGGAAGCCAGTATCCAGCACAGCTGTGGATGGATGTGTATACAGAAACAAGTTAAAGGTCCTACATCACCACAGTGGTCCACAGTGTTTTACACATACATTGGTAGACAAAAGCTCTTTTGTATATTATTTACTTTCTACTGTCAGGGTACATTTTATGACACAGAGCTCTGGCAATTGTACCTGGATCTTATCACATGTCATGGGTGTAACCTCATGTTGGCACACCGCTCTGTCTAGTGTCCTCCACAGCTTAGCAGATGTCATGTGTGTAACCTCCTGTTGACACAACCGTAGTGTCGTAGTGTCCAACAGAGCTTGCCAGATGTCATGGGTGTTGTTATGTGTAGCTGTCTCTCTCTGTCTCCTTTCCCTGCCTCCTCTGGTCTCCCTCATCCCTTTGCCTGGTAGCTGCAGCACACCTGTGTGCCGTTAGCACTCAGGGAGGAGGAGAGTATATAGGGTTGCAGGTGAGAGCTGGGCAGCCAGAGCCACACATACATTTCTGGACAGCATGTGAGGAGGTTTTGCGAGGTTTTTTTTTTTTGTGTGTGTTAACCATGTCTTTTAATAACTTCCCGACTTTTTCTTTCAGCCTTGTATTCGTCCCCATGCATGTGTTAGACTGCTGGGTTTTGTTATTTTAGTTTGCCCGTGGTGTGTCAGTAGTCCAGCTTGGCGTGCTTTTCTTTTCTAGCTAGTTCTTTTTGGTTTGGCAGTTTAGTTCTGGGTGGTGGCTGGTCCGGGGGTCCAATACGTGGCTCACCAAGTCCGCCACCCCTCTTCTGTTCTTTTTGGCCGGCGCTCACAGCCTCTTTTCTTTTCATTGTTTGTGTTTTTGATTTATAATAAAGTTTGGGAATTTTTAGTTAAACCTCTACCTCCTGTCCTGTGTCCTCTTTTATGAGTTATCGGCCTCTTTCGTTCGAGCCTTAGTTGCGTTTTGTTAAGAGGCTGTAACAGGTGTAACCTCCTTATTCAGGAATCAAGCTAAATCTGAAGAGTTCATACTGTACTTTACAATGTTGCAATTAATATTGTCAAAAAAATTTTGTTGGAGAGCCGATGGAAGACCCACTGAATGTCTATTAAAACTCTATGTTTACTAATTTATTTACATACAGAAGAACTGGTCACAATACTCCCTCCTCATTAACGTCTTCCTACACCTGCCAAGCTGTTTGTTCTTGTGTGACATGAGGTCAGTCCACAGTGGGGGTCATTATAATTTTTTGGTTATTAGAGTCACAGAATTAAATTGTAGTCTGACAAAACTAGTACATAATATCAGATTCCACAGTGAAGAAGCATGACGTAGTAGATGTTAATATGTTAATTAATATGTTTGTTAATATAACACCACTCGGCCTTGGAGGTGAATTTGAGTTAGGTTACTACTGTATTAAGAAGGTAAAAATGTGATTGTTTGCAACTTAACGTACATTTCATCCACTATGTACACATTTGTTATTGCAGTTTGGCCTCCAGATGAGCTTTAACCTGCATAGTAATTATTAGTGTTCTAGTCAAGACCGTACCAACCAAGACCAAGACAAGACCCACATATTTGCAGGTCGAGACCGAGACAAGACCAAGACTGTATATACTAAAGAAAAGTCACAACAAAACAGGTCCAAATGACCAGTGTCCGTTTTTTTGTAAATTAAATTTGCTTTTACATAAATGCAACAGCAACAAAAACAAATTTTCCTAGCATCTCCAGTCGTCTTCATCCACTCTCTGCGTACCGGGGGCATGTCAGTCTGGGTGTCACGAAGACCACATGACACCAGCTACATTCTACTTTTCTCACTTATCACAGTAGTGCTGGCCTGGTCTTGACCGGTCTTGATCAAAAAACCCAATGAAGCCTTATATACAGCAAGTTGTAAAACCTAATTTTTGATTTAAAAAAGCATATGAGGTAAACATTTATGTCACTCCCATCATTCCAGCAAAAGCTTATAATTCACACAATCATAAATTAACTTAGATAATTAGGGTTCATTTGAGCTTGTGCAAGGTACAGATTGTCAACAAGCTCTATGACTGTCTGCACGTTACTGTTTGGTGCTAGTAGAGCCTTTTATCTGAGGATAACACTTTAGATTTGGGTCATGTGTTCTGTGCCACATCAGGTACAGCTGAGTTGGAAGGAATCTGTGTACCAGTAAAACATCTCTATAATAGCAGGGATCTAATTTATCTTCGTGGCCTAAGGGAACGTCCTGTCCAAAAGGCTTCACACCTCTATGGGAAACGGGATCCAGTCCTGCTTTGGCCAGACACATTCCCATGTAAGCATCATCAATAGGAACAAGATTAACAGATTTGGACATATTGTATATGACCAACGCTGTATAGCCAGACAGGAGGAAGCCCCCACCACTACAGTAGGGGGGATATAATTTTGACTCATACAGCTGAACTGGGACGTAATACCTCCCTCTTGATCTGATGGGCCCTGTACCTGCCATTATGTGACCAGCAAAGAGATGCTTGCTTCCATCATTGTCTTTGAGGCTTTGGAGATACACAACCATGTTGTCTGTCCTGGCAAAGACGTCGTCATCACCGTTCATGAGGAAACGAGTATTTGGACAGTTTCTCTCCATCCATTCCAGGAAGACAACCTGCTTCAAGGTGAGGTTATAAAATGTGTCTGTGAAGTCCCATTGGAGGATGTCATTGTGGTCACGTTGCTCCAGCTCGAGCAGTTTGTTCCATCTTTGCTTCTCAAAACCATCACCTGACGTCCCCACGATGAAGATCCTTCGGATCCACACACCGTTGACCAATCTCTCCTCAGCCCAGGTTTTACGTAGCACCTCTCTGCGTTCGTAGTTCAGAGGGGGGCTTTTAATGACGAGCAGCAGGAAGACTTCTGCGGATTTATCAGCTCCTCCACATTTGTCAGGAACATCCAGCAGCATGGGGAAATGGCGACAGTGTCGGTAGTAGAGAGCATCTT
>OOFC01016441.1:0-22107 GCA_900323345.1 Pseudochromis fuscus
TCAACCAAAGAATTTACAAGAATTAAAAGCAGTAATTCAAGAAGAATGGGACAAGATTATCTCGACAGAGTGAAAGGCTCGTGAGGAACATGGCAGCCAGGATTAGAGCTCTACTGCCTGTTAATGGCGGGACTATGAAATATTAATTTGATGATGTGATGCTTTATTTATTTTTGTTCAGTTTTGAACACGTCCTCTGTTATTTGTGACTTTAATAGTGACAACATTGAGAACAGACATATTGAAACTGTCAGGAATGTAGTTTTGTCAGTTTTGTCTTGTGAACAACTAACAAACAAAATAATAATTTGAATTTGTCTGTGTATGTCTAATGCAGCAGCACCTTTTGAAACACAAAACAGATTTTTCCACAAATATTTCATGATAATATTTGAGATTGTGTAATATTTTAAGTGTGTCTAAAAACTTTTTTCCACCAGTGTAGTTCATGTATCATGTATGTGATTTAATGCAGCATTAGATTCAATGTTTTAAACATCGTTAAACTAAAGCCAAGTGTATTATTTAGTAATAAAGTTCAAATAAATCGCTAATAAAAGACTTAAATACCTGGAAATTCAGGAAACTTGTGAAAATGAAAACTAAACTCCAGAAATACCATAAAAATAAACTGGTGGTTTATCAACAATGGCTGAATATGGTCAGAAATATTAAAGGGATGTAAACTGTATGCAAAGTGGCATTTGAACATCACCACATTGGTTGTTTACAACCAGAAGTGACCATGTTTGGATACAAAGGGAGGAGTGAGGAGGCGGGTCTGAACCTTGAACCCAGGAATCCTACCAAATGCATATGAAACTCGAGTTCAGGTCTGGGTCTGGTCTCATTGGAAACCAGACCTGTCAATCATATTAACAACCTATTGAATCCTGATATCTAATGATGAAATATATTTATTGACTCAATATTTCATGATTAAAAATTATTTTTGAATTTTTTAAGTCAATCAGAGTTTTTTAGTGCCAGCATCTAGTGGCTGTTGGTGGTATTGTACTTTTTCCACTTCGCCTCCTGGCCCCCCTGTTGATTTGTCCATTTCTATACACAGTCTATGGCTAACATCTGCTCAAAGCATCATCTGGGAGCATTGGTGTAGGCTAAATATCTAAAGAGGAAGTAATTTGAATTTTCCAGTGTCCAAGGTGATATCTGCACATTCAGCATGTTGTTCCAACCATGAATAATATTATTTGTGTGTTTCAGAGCTTGAATGCTTCTGACGTACAGTAAATTCCTCTTCACAAAAAAAAATTACACATTGCGACACACTAATGTATTGCAACACTGAGAGAACAAGATGACCAAATCCTGGAAACATCTCTGTCACACTAAAGCCGTGAGAAAAAAAACCCCAACACTGTGTGTGTGTGTGTGTGTGTGTGTGTGTGTGTTCAGAAGTGAAGAGAAGCTAAACCCAGACCCAACTGTTAAACATGAGAGTCTGTGAGGAGAATAATACAAACTGCAGTAGTTGGCGTTAACCACGATCAACGGCACCTGCACGGTGCTGTGTGTGTGTGTGTGTGTGTGTGTGTGAGAGAGAGAGAGAGAGAGAGACACTATGGTGTCACTGTCAGCTTTACACTTTTCGATGTCTTACACTAAAACTCCTACAGTGTGATGAGGAACATGTGCATGGTTTGGATGGATTCAAATATTTTAAATGCATTCAAATGCGCCCTCTCAAACCTCTTGTAGGTCAAAAGGATTTGCAAGTTAAATGCATATTGTCTCAGAGGCTGTAAAAATGCTTGCTTACATGTTTATGGAACGTGTTGTGTTTGCAGATGTTTGTGGATTTGTGTTGCTTTATGAAGAAGGTGGCCTTTGTAAATGCACCGCTGCTTAGCTGTAGTAGTTGTGGAGCTCAGTAGTTCACAGTTGAGAACGGTTCACCAGCTGAAAGCAGCAACACACACACAGACACATGCAGAGGGGGGAAGGTTTAACTGCAAATGAGGAAGTGTTCTGTGACTCTGACCTTTGTGTGTTGCATACACACACACACACACACACACACACACACACACTCGTACACACACCTGGAAGTAAAGAACAAACAGCAGTAGCAGACAGGTGGGCAGACAGAGGGGGGAAAGCTTTACAAACAAGAGACAGTGTGGGCTTGTTCCTAACTCACGAGGAGCTCAAAGTGAACATATTGTGTTTTTTTTTTTTATTCCTGTCACCAGTGTGGATTTAGTGGCCAGTTGCTCTCGTTGTGAATCATCAATGAATGGAGCCGTCTGAACTCTCTCTGCTGCTGTGATGGAGCGCCACAGTTTGCCTGCTCTTAAAATATGATGAGGTTTTGTTGTGGTAGTCATTAAAAAAAACAAAAAAAAAGCACCATCTCTATCTGCTGGAGGAATTCCGGCCTGTCAGCTATTTTGGTTCCTGTCTTGCTTTCACTATTTTGTGAAAGGAGACGTAAAAAGGAAGGAAGAGGAGAGCGAGTGAGAGAACGACAGAGAGGAGGAGAGACGGTCTGAACGTCTGTCGGTGAGTGTCAGTTGTTTTCAGAGGCAGCTGAGAGGAGTAAGTGTTTACCTGCTTTCCTACTGGGATGGGGAGAGGGGCTGGGTAGGAAGAGGCTCGCATGGAGGGATGTAGAAAAAAAAATGGAGCAGAGCGGGATAGCGTGGGTTGGTGGTTGTTTCATGAGTGTGGCCTGATACGATCGTTTTGATGTTAGATCGAGTTGCATGCCAAGTTAGCGCGTGAAGGAGCAAATGCACGAGACTGAAGGTGATTTATCCCCGAGTGTAAAGTGAGGCAGTAGCGCGGAAGACGCAGTTTTATTGTGTTTCAAAAGCTTAGCGACAGAAAATACTTCTGCTTCTGAGTCTGCATGTGTGACACAGGTACAAGTGACTCTTCTTCTCTTTGGTTCCCAGAAGAAGCGCAGAGACAACATGGTTCGGTGAGTCAAGCCCCCGCTGGACACTGTAATGCTCCGTTAGTCAACTCCGGTTGTGTTCTTTGCTGCAAGGCGTGATGACAACTTCTCTGTTTCCATTCCTCCTTCTCTGTCTTTCCCCAGCTGTCGACTCGTCCTGCTCTGTTCCTCTTATCATGTGATTTGTGATGCTTTTGTCAGAAATGTGTCAGAAATCATGTTGAAGTTCAGGGCTTGAGTACAACACCCGTTTAGTCCCACAGTGGTTCTGTACCAGGTTTACTTTTGTCTTGAGCTGCCTCTAATGTCTGTCCGTGAAAGTGTTTTTCAGATGTTTTGTTGCTCAACACATTGTGACATCCCAACGTTAAACCTGCTATTTAATGGTTGAAAGTACCTAACAGGGTTCTCTATGCGTTAAAGTCCATTCAGCAATGTCCCATTAAACTTCATCCTGCACAGTTGTCATCATCGTGCTTTTATAGTGAAGCACCTTAAGTGATGCAGTAACAGTGGAAATGCTTTTATTTTTGAGGACACAATGAAGACTGAATCAAGAACCTTTTTTTTTTACCTAAATGTAAAAGCAGCAGATTTGAGGCTGCAGGAAAATATGAAGATGATAAATAACCTGGAGTTAACTGAACCTATGAATAATGTGTCATATTTTTTATTGGTGATGGTTGTTTTAGGTTTTTAGGTTGAAGCTTGACCACAAATAAAATATCTAGGCAACTTGGTCGGAAGTGATTTAGTTGTTACATCATGTAACTGAAAAGCTTTTCTAATCATAACTGTGTAGATTATATTATAATTAATAATATTTCTGCTATGTGGTGTTCTGTTCGGAGATGCTTAATAGTAAATGTTTTAATATGAAATGTAACAATGTGCGTCTGTGTAGAATCAGTAGAATAAACATTACGGACTTATTCCTATGAAGAATAGAGATTGAACATTTATATTGATATGTTTGATTTCTATATCAATGCAATAATTCAGGTTTCAGTGAAAAATAGTAAAAGAATAGTGACAGATGCTCAGCGCATCTCACCAGACGCCACATACAGCAATGGTTTAAAATTGGTATTTAAAGGTTTTCAGTGACATTTTAAAATGGAAAAAGGAAATTAAAATCTTCAGATTTACAACACAGCCTGCAGTAAATAATTGTTATGATTATAGAAAGTGTAATTAATCTGCCAGTTATCTTGTAGGCTGAGGAGATCAGCCTCTGCTGCAGTGGTGGAAAAACATCTAGAAACAAACTGTCAGATTTCTAGATAAAAAAAAACTAATTTGTTTGTTCAACTGATGTTTTTATCATTATTATTATTTGTTCCTTAGCTAAATCTGTAACGTAAAAGCACAGGGTGTGTGTGAGTATGTCCGTCTGCTTGATAGTGTTCAATTATCTGCGTCTTCTGTTTCTTTACAAAGTGTGTACTGTTGATGTTGAGTGTATTTTTACCGAGCATCTTCTGCATGTGTGTGTGTGTGTGTGTGTGTGTGTGGTGCAGGTGGTTCCACAGAGACATCACAGGCCTGCAGGCTGAGGAAATGCTGAAGTCTCGGGGCATTCATGGCAGTTTTTTGGCTCGACCAAGCAAGAAGAACGTAGGAGATTTCTCCCTGTCTGTCAGGTAATGATTTGCAGAAGCAGCCAACATCTCCCCGTTTTACTTCTTTAACTTTGGACTTTTACGTTTCCAGCATCTTCTTAATCACTTCCTAAATTCCTCTGCAGATTTCAAATGTCACTGTTTATTACAAAACTGTTTGGTACACAGTGATGTGCTAAATATGTGAATACTTTGTACAGAGACGTAGTTTTCCACTGCACTTGTGGTCACGATAAAATCAGCTTTGAATTGTAAATTTGTTACTCCTATACACAAAAATACAGATAAACACTTTTATTTTTTTTACTGGTTTTGATGCTGCTGAGAAAAATTAAAAATGCTTTTACAAATAGACAAAATGATCGGTGCTAAATCAACACGCACAGCACGACAGAGAATTATTACAGATAAATGTGCGGTCTAAAAATGCCATGTGGTGCACACTGAGCAACCTTTGCTCTTCAGGGTTGGCTGATAACATGTTTTAATGTCAGTGCATGAAGTTTAATTGATTTTAAGATAAAGTTGTATTCTGATTGCAATGTTTTCTTTTAGAGGTAACAGTTGCAAATGTGCTGCTGCAGTTATGTTGCACGATGTGGCTGCAGTACAAGTGTCAGTGCTTCACACAGATATTATATTTTTGTATTATACAATGGTGGTCTCAAAGACCTCAAAGGCAGGCGGCCGTGTGTTGTTTTGTGGGTAAAAATCACTCAACTACTTATCACATCACTTAAAACTGTAGATGTAAAAAGGAAATGTAGAAATTAAATGGAAAAAGTACACTGTAGCAGTTTTTATGGTCTTCCTCCACTCCCACTATGTTTCGTGCAGGACATAAAGTGGGTCATTCACTAATCACAGCGTTGGTTATCTGATCCCGGATCCTCCTGTTTGAATGTTGACCTGTCTCAGCACAAGACAAGAAAACCACATAAAAAACTTGCATTAACATAGGAAAATCTTTGGAAGTTGCAGTTATTTATTTATTTTTTTTACGCCTTGTGGTAATTCCCTCTTATACCTCAAAGACAGGCAGTTCACATCTAGTGGAATGAAGGCTGTAAAATGAATAAATGTGAGTTGTTAGACAAATCTGAACATCCCAAACAGCAGAAATAGATATCTTAGATAAAACACAGTTCAGGTGATGTCTAAAAAATTTTCTAAATTTCCCCCCTAAGAAAACTTTTTGTTTGAGGATTCCTGGTGCAGAATAACGACAGAAAACTCAAGACAGAACTATTACCTGCAGCCTTTGCCCCATAGGGAAGATACAAAACATATTCTGGATGACCACACAGATAAATGTAGGTTGTATTTAAACAGTGTACAGCACATTTATAGCATTCAGCTGCTGTGAAAATCAAATAAAGCTCTGTGACAACATGATTCGTGGCCAAACGTGAACCTTCTGATACAAAGTCAAATCACCGGTTCGTACAGTTCGTGCCATCAGGAGGTTTCATGTAAAAAACAAAAAACAGTATGACGGTTGGTTGGTGTGGCCTGACAGGGTTTTTTTTTTCCATCTCAGGGTGGGTGAGCTGGTGACCCACATCCGTATCCAAAACACAGGAGACTACTATGACCTGTACGGCGGGGAGAAGTTTGCCACCCTGTCAGAGCTGGTGGAGTACTACACGGCAGAGAACGGCATCCTTCAGGACAAGGACGGCACCGTCATCGAACTCAAGTATCCCCTCAACTCCTCCGACCCCACCACAGAGAGGTCGGTGCACTCTTAGCTTCTCGTCTCCATGTTCACCGTTAAACCCCGAGCAGGTTAATGTGGCCCACACTCACTGCAGCTTCCACCTACACTCTTAGCCTAAGTGTAATAGTGTTTGGTTAGGTGGTTAGGACAAATATAGTCAAGTGTGACCAGCTACGTTTCCTCCAGCTGCTGTTTTTTTTAAAGTGGTGATAATAAGGTTTTAATCTTTTCCTCTGGGGGAAATGCTTTTCATCCCATTTTAAAGAGTTTATATGTAGTAGCATCTTTGTTTGTCACAGTGTGAGTCAGTGAAAATAAACGCCCACACTGTTGCACTGTGGAGGCTTCATTCCTACAGCCGCCTCACCACTGTGGATGACATGTGAACAGTGTCCATGTTATCAGAGGAGGGAAGTAGCTTCACTGAAAACACACCTGTAGCACTTAAATAGTATAATACCATGTGTGAAACTTCATTCTCTGCTTTGTTTTAGGGCATAAAAATGACTGTTTTCTGGAAAATAATGTGGGTTTAATCGGGTTTTTTCAACAAATATGTTACATTATCTTACACATAACACTTCTCCTGTATTGAAAAACTCTTTAACTTTAAACTTTAGTCCATTTCTTAAGTTTAGCTGTTGATCAAAAGGCTACTTCACTGAAAACATCTGTCTCAATCTATGTTTATGTAAGTTTGCTCTAAACTCGTTGTGATGGCACAAAATCAACCTGTAGAAACTTAATTTCCCATTTGAGCTGAGCACAGCTTTCAACAGCAGAACGATATCTAGTGTCAAACTCTGCAGCTCTGCAAAGACATCAGGTGAGAAAATACACTGTTGCTACACTGTTGTAAAGAGTATAATGCAACACATGCAAAGCAAATGGAAAAAAACACAAACCAATGAGGAAAAAAGTGGCGGGAGGGCAAATACTGCATGCATGCACGTAGTACAATTATATATTTTGTAATGTTTCCTTCTTTATATTAATCCAGAAACAAATCCCACAGAATTTACCCTGATAACTACTCACCTATACAGACATATAAGTCATATTGTCTGGCATTCATTTAAATAGTCAGTAATATATCAGGCTGTCTCTGACTCTTCTAATTTTTGAGAGAATAATTATTGAAGCTCCAAAAAAATCTGCAAGTGGAAATCCTATTTCTTGCTTGGACATACCCAGAAGTAGAACAGATTTATGCATCTGGACCCTTCGTTTCCAGAAAGGAGAGGCAAAAGGAGATTTACATGTTGAAAGAAGCAAAGTACAAACAGTAATTATCATGCACAAGTCCCATTTTTCCACAAACAGGTGTTGTACATTAAGATTTAACATGGGATCAACACATTTAAAATATTATTACAGTGGTAAGATGCTCGTCTTTCTCAAATGAAAACCTTTCTGCAACTTGTTTTTAGAAGTTTTTTCAACTTCAGTTATAGATGATGCAGCTCTATAGTCTATTTTGGACACACACGTGGCTTTTCTCTCGAAATTTGGTGATGATAATTTATATGGAATGACAGAAATTATGTCTCACAATAATTACTTTAAATCAAGATTATTGCCTGTAAGTTTGCTTTTAAATGCAGGAATTTTTTTTAGGTGCAACGGTGCATATTTCTCTGGTGGTTTTGCTTTTTTAAAACCTTATTCTGTTTGTTTTTTTTATTTTCCGGAAATGTTTACTAATTATTAATAGATTTAATCCTGGTTGGAAATGTTGTGCGACTGTAGGTTGTTAAATAAGAGTGAAGTCCAATTAATCAGTAATGAACTTGTACAGCTCCACTGCACTTATGAGTCAAGGAGGACACGACTTTCTACAGTGGTGTGTGTGTGTGTGTGTAACAGTGTACTTCACCCATGCTGGAAGCTCTACCCTCTGCCCCCCCTCGTCCTTCTCTCTGTCGGTTGTCTAACTTCCCTTTTGTTGCTGCGGTTGGAAACTTTAAGTTTTGACACTTTTGAAAGCAATGGCCAGACCCTGCTTGTCTTCCTCTATTGCACACTCCATCATGTTCTTGCTCACTCACTATCATCCTCATCTAACACAAACTCTCTCTCTCATCTGAGCAAAGCATGATTACACACACGCACACACACACACCTTAGCAGGTCACCATGTGGTGCAGTCTCTTTGTGTCAGTTCTCAAGTATCTGGTGGTTTAGCGTTCCCCTGAAAAGAGGATAGATTTGTTCTGAGGGGCAATAACATGCACAACCACACATGCACAGTCCTTCATCAGTTATTCCTCTGCATAAACTCTTCTCTAGCTTCTGTAAAACTGTATAAACACAGTCTTTTTTGCAGCCTGTTGTAACTAAAAACCCATCAGGAGTCTTATTTTAGCTTTTTGTTAAAACATGCACTGTGATTTGACAAGTAAGGAAATCAAAGAACCGAATCTTTAAAAGCTTGTGCAAAATTCAGAGCGAGAGCAGACATAGCGGGCTGTCGGCGGGAGGGAGGGGCATCTGTGGATGTTACAAATCGAAGGCTATAAATACCTTGTCCTGTTCAGCCACGAAATCTGTCATCAGAAATTTTCCGACCACAACGCAGGAAGTTTAGAAGAAGAAATCGAGAACTGTGCCTAAAATTAAGTCACAACCCAACCTGAGCGTGCATTCACACACACACACACACACACACATACATTCACAGTCGTACAAACACATAAGAGTACAGTGGTGGACATAAATAAATATGAACCGCTCATGACAGAAACATCTGTCTTTTTTTGTTGTTTTTAAGTCGTTATCTAAGGCTTGACATTCTGTTGTGGCTTTTTATTTCTGTTCACTGTACTGTGTGCACAGCAGTCCAGTGAACCACATCAATGTGTTTCTGATAATCGCTGAACCTTGAATAGACCAATGCACCTATTTCACACTGCAGTTACAGCATAAATGGTTCTCAGCTCACATCTAGTGGTTGAAGATGGTAAAAAAAAAAAACAAGCAGACATTTTGTCTGCTACTGAGTTTTAAAAAAGTTGTCTAGCAGGTTACAGCTGTGAACTGTTCTCACATGCAAACACGATTTAGCTCTTTACAAATGTGTGCGTGTCATAGAGATCGTGATCCATGAGTGTGCTTGTGCCTTAGGTGGTACCACGGTCATCTGTCCGGGCCCAATGCAGAGAAGCTGCTCAGTGCAAGAGACGAGCCGGGGACATTCCTGGTCAGAGAGTCCCTGTCCAAACCTGGAGACTTCGTCCTCTCTGTGCTGACGGAGGAGATGAGCAAAGCTGGAGGAAAGAGGGTCTCCCACATCAAGATAATGTGCCAGGTTAGTGCTTGTCCTGTTAGGTTAAGTGTAGGATGTAGGATAGTATGTCTTTTGTGTGAACAAGCAGAAACAGAGGGGTACTCCTAAAGTTTGAAATGAATTTAAATCGTCATTTCCCCGTATGATGCAATAAAAGACTCATGCTTCAAATTTCAGACGCTGATGTTAGACACAAACATGGTTTTAGATCTTAGTAAAAAAAAAAACATAACAAAAAACTAGACATTATTAGTTGTTCATACACGTTTGTAACAAGTCACACGGCCGCCTCATTATCATAGATTGTGTCCTTCCGTCATCATTCACCATCAGGGCTTTAGCATTTTATTTTTAGCTGCGGTTGAACTCACAGAAAACACCACTGAGCCCTCATTTAAATGGGAGACATTGTTTCTGTGCAGTGCTGGGGTGCAGAAGATTAATATGAGATTACTGGAAGGGTCATGGAGGCCTTTTCATGAGCACGTGGCAGAGATCAGGCGAGTTTCTCGGCCATACTCGGCTCTAATCCTCCGAGTCGGTTACTGCCGGCGGTACCAGATGAATGTGATGTGGGTAATTCACATTCATGCTTTTTTTTCACTCTGAGGAAATCAGTTTCATGTTCATTAACTGCATCATTCAGTGAAAACACTCTTAATGACCTGTTTTAATTTTTTGTATTTCAAAAATTTTCCAATTGAATTACTTTCTTTATTATTCTCATTTATTAATTTTCTGTCATTTTAATTAAAGCTCTTAACCCTCGTGTGTGTGTGTGTGTGTGTCTGTGTGTGTCTGTGTGTGTGTGTGTCCAGAATGACAGGTATACCGTAGGAGGCTCGGACATGTTCGACACACTGACAGACTTGGTGGAGTTCTACAAACGCAAAGGCATCGAGGAAATCTCTGGAAACTGGATTCACCTCAAACAGGTGAACTGGACTTTCTCACACAACTGATAAATGTGAAACAAATGAGAATGTGAAGAATTTCTGAATTTAAATCCACATTATGGTTTAGTTTTATACCACCAATCAACATTCAGTGAGCTGTGAAGAACAGAAACTCGTGTTTGTGAATTGGCAACACAGCCCACAGATAGGAAACATTAAAAATAATAATAATAATAATAATAATAATAATAATAATAATAATAATGAGGATGATGTGTAATGTGTTCATTGGCTGGTCATTTTCTTTCATCTCTATTATTATAAAGTTTTTCCTTTTATACCTCTGTTTCCTGGCAGCCGTATTACTCCACCAGAGTGAACGCAGCGGACATCGACAGCAGAGTGAAACAGCTGGATCAGACCACACAGCAGCTGCAGGAGGGTGAAGGAGAGAAGAGCAAGGCAGGATTCTGGGAGGAATTTGATGTAAGATTTAATCTTGGGCACATTCACTTCACTGTTTCACACTAAGGTGCTAGAAACCACATGATTGTCCTAAAGTAGGCAAAAAATAAATAAATGACACATCTTATTACAAATTAACAGAAATATTCATCAGCTTTTTACATCCTACTTCCTTAATATGGGGGATTAACTACTGTGGAGGTTGTATACCACCATCTTGTGGCAGGAGATGCACTAAATGTACCGTATTACACAATAACAGGCTTTAAGTATGTAGTGTGGATGAGCTACTGGATTATATAACTCTCCACATTAAAAATATTAAGCAGTATTAAATAAAAAAAACACTCTTTCAGGAAAAAGAAAAACACTATGAGCCTGCAAATTTCCACCTGGACTTTTTATGCTTATTTCAAGTTCAAATTTAACATGCAAAATCTAACATTCATGGGCAATTGCAGTCTTTTGTTCACTAAAACGCTAAAATGAAAATCTGTTTTTGTGTTTTTCTGCTTTTCTTGATTCATCGTCACTGTTATTACACTCTTACAACATGTAGTATATAGTAAATCACCTACTTTTACGGCTTCTGGGAGAGGCGCTAATGAAATTACCATAATGACACCATATTCACTGTAAAGTGCAACATCTCAGCTCTTGTGAAATGTTGCCATTTTTCTGACTGCGCAAACGGTAACATAATTACAGTAATCCAAAGACGCATGTGTAGACCAGTCGCAGAAGACAAACTCGGAATAAAAGATGTAAAATGATGAAATCAGGAGCAGTTGGCTGTAAACAGGGCTGCAGATAAAGATCATTTGTCATAATTTTAGTTTGTAAAATTTTAGAAAATAGAGAAAAAAATGGCCATTACTATTATAACTGCTGGTCATTAGGAACCCACGCTTCTTACTGATGTCCACACCGTTTATTCTTCACAGAAGACATTTTCTTTGTGGTGCACCGTGAAAACTACAAACAAACATGGCAACATCACATTAAAATCACAAAACATCAATACACAAATACCTTCATCTCTCATCTTTTTTATAACTAAGGTACAAGCTTCTCTAAAACTTAATAAAATGAATATTTACCTTGTTCGCCTGGTTGACCAACAGAAAACAAAGTAAACGGGATGAAAAAAATAGCCTGCGCATCCCGCCGTCTCTCTCTTCCTCTCTCTTTCTCGCGCTGCACCTTGCTACCGTCAATGAGTCACATGACTTGCAATAACTTCCTTCACCAGGGCGAACAAATCAAACAAAGAGCAGACTAAGAAATACTAATTACTTTAACCCCAACAAATGACCAAAGCTTTAACACGAAAATTATTTCAACGCTATTTTCCAAAATAAAATTTACTTCCTAATCGATAAAACGGCTAAACTTCCTGGGTTGTCATGGCAACCTCGGCGCTCGTAACAGTGTCGGTGACAACAATGTTGTGTCTTTAAATAGCTCATAATGTCTAAATCCAAAGATATTCAGCAACAAATCCTTAAAACTGAAAAGCTGAAGCAAAAAAAGTGTTTGCTTTTCAACAATATTTTTTAAAAATGATTACTAATACCTTTTCTGTTTCTTTACTAAATGCTTAGTCTCTAGTGGTGATCTTTGGGAAGGTTTCTTGTTTTGGCATTATGATTTAGTGGAACATCTCCTGTTAAAACATATTTATTTCTTTGTGTCTGTCACAGTAACATTATGTACACTGTATAGTATTAGTATGGGCTGTGAAATTGGGGCACAGCAGGGAACATCCTGTCATTCTTTCTCCCATCAGGCTCTGCAAAAGTTGGAAGCAAAAGTGAAAAAGAGCAGAGAGGAAGGCCAGAGACCAGAAAATAAGAGCAAAAACAGATACAAGAACATTCTTCCTTGTGAGTTTTTCATCTTATCTTTAGTATTATTATTATGTAAATCAAAATTATTAAATTATTCTTAGCAAATACATCCACTTAGTTCAGAATTTTAACTAAATGTTCTCTTCCTCTCTCCCTTTGTTTTTTATTTCTTTTCCCTCATAAGTCAATGACACCAGGGTCACTCTGCAGGACGCTGATCCCAATGTTGTGGGTTCAGATTACATCAACGCCAACTATGTGAGAGTAAGTCTCCAGGGTCACTGACCATCACAGCCCAACACAACATGACAAAAACACAGTGTGCGTGTGTCAGTAATGTGGTGTTTAAAGGTGTGTTCAGTGTTGTTGTGTTGATCCGCTGCCTCCCTGTGTGTGTGTGTGCAGAACACCCTGTGGGAGGCGGCAGACCAGAAAGTTTACATCGCCACTCAGGGATGCCTCGCCACAACCGTCAATGATTTCTGGCAGATGGTATGGCAGGAGAACACGAGTGTGATCGTCATGACGACAAGAGAGGTTGAGAAAGGACGGGTCGGTATCAAATGCAGCGATCATAAAAACTGATTCAGAATTTCTTTCTTTTTTATTATTATTATTGTTTTCTCAAAAAGCTCCAAAAATCACACAGAAGAGTTTCTCATTATCAAATATTTAACTTTTTATATGTCATTTAAAACTGTTTAATATAAAGTATAAACTTGTTTTAGGGCCTTTTGTTCAGATTGTGAGTTGAGTTGAGCGCACCTCATGTTGGATTCGTCATACATCCAATAATCAGGCTTATTTTAGCATTAGCTCCCTCACAGAGTAACCCTTGTTTACTATTTTTAATCCCTATAAGACCACAATAACTATTATTATTAATAATAACATTAACATAACTCAAATAGTTGTTTTTTTTCATTTAATTAAAAGTCTTTCACACATCTTTTGCTGAGTTAGTTAATATTTTTTAAATAACAATAGATTGGATGTTGGGAATTAGCCTCAGTGCAGCAGGACAGACATTCAACACAACATGCCAGTCATACATAAGAACATATTAAAATTCACATCTTACCATTAATATATAAGTAACAAGTGTAAAATTCCACAAAATACTAATAAATAATAATTAGAAAAACAAAGATAAACTAAAAGAGCAGTAGTTCCTAGTACATTAAGTGAACCTTTCAGATGAAGTTAGAGTGTATTTATTTTTTATTTTCAGAATAAATGTGTTCCATACTGGCCGGAGAACCGTACCTCCAAGGAGGTGGGACCCTACGTGGTGACCTGTCAGTCGGAGAGAGAAGCAACGGATTACAAAGTGCGAGTTTTAGAGATCGCTCCTGTGGACAGGGTAACCTTCAAACACCGACCTCTGGCTTCACTGCACTCATGCTTCACATGTGTCTGATGTAAATACTTTTCCAGAAGTTTAATTTTATTCTCATTCTCAGCCAAAATATTCCCGTACCGTTTGGCACTACCAGTACCTCAGCTGGCCTGACCACGGCGTCCCTCAGGAGCCAGGTGGCGTCCTCAGCTTCCTCAGTCAAGTGAACTCTAAACAGGCTGAATATCCTAACGCCGGCCCCATGATCATCCACTGCAGGTACCACACAGCTGGAGCTGGGGAAGCATAAAATCCAAATACATGATGCGCTGGATCTGTGTCTGTTTTATTTTTTCACAGAGCACAGATTTCATAATCTTAAATTAGGTGACAAAACTTTAAGGTTAAGGATTAAAAACGATCATATTTTCTGGATTAAGATTAGTAGTAACTGAACAAAAGGTTTTGAGTCAACTGACAGTTTATCCTGTTGGAATTCACCCTGCGTGATATAAGAGAAACTGAAGCTGCTTGTGCTTCTTAAAAAGTTGGTGTTTAAACGATTATACACAGGATTATACACGACCCTTGTGTAAGTCTCACAGCAGTAAAAAAACAAACAGTTCTCAGCTTTTGAATTGAACTGAAGCAACATTTTCTTCAAACCCTTTATCAGACTGATGTTCAATTCTTGTGTTTTGAAGATTTTTAAAATTTTACATTTAAAATAGAGATTTTCAAAAATAAATTATACATATGCTTTCTGTAAAGTTTCATTTTGACTTCACCATCTGTCATCATGTTCATCATTTTATTATTTATTAGTCTCTCCTTAAGCATCCAATAGACTGAGCTTTACATTTAGCAACAAACTGTAATCTATGTATTTAGTGCTTTGCAAAGAAAAAAAAGATTTATTTCCAGTAACCTCATTCTGAATTATGTGTGATATCACACCACGCTCTTTGGATCACTATTAATGTTTTTATCGGCATGTATCATCTCAGGGCCCTGAGTTTTTTTCCACTGTGAAGTGGCTCTAAGATTTGCGGCTCTAAGGGAAATGTCACAAGGATGCTGCATGGATCACCATGTACTTTCATTTTTATTCCCTCCTCAGGATGAACTGTACTTTAATGTTCCACCAACTTTTCTTTGAGTGCCATCATAGTGTCAAAAGCAAAGTTTAGATGAAAAAATACGACAATAACATAACAAATGTTCCACACTCCAAACATCAGTGTCGACACAGTGAGCTTGGTAGCACGTTCGCAGCCTCGTGGAGCCACCAGCATGTCTGTAGATACCTGATGATAATGTTCAGTTGTTCTTTAGCTGCATCTCGCCTTCATGGATTGACTGAAAAATTAACTGTTTCCTCTGTGAATCTGTGCAGTGCTGGAATCGGTCGGACAGGCACGATTGTGGTGATCGACATGATCCTCGAGACCATTGACACCATTGGTAAAAAAACACAGTTTTGTAGAAATCAGTTCTTGAGAAATGTGTAAACAAACCATTAACGTCTTCCTATCTCACCTCTCCATTTCCCTGTAGGCCTGGACTGTGATCTTGACATCCCGAAATACATCCAGATGGTGCGAGAGCAGCGCTCTGGGATGGTGCAGACTGAGGCCCAGTACAAGTTCATCTACCTGGCTGTATCAGAGTACATACAGACCACCAAGGCCAAAGACAGTGCCTTCATGGTGAGCCACAGGGACAGAAAACCCACAGAGGCAGACCACACACCAGGACTCAGTGTTATTTGTCCCTTGGGGTTGAAATATAGATTGATATGAGATGTGTGTCAATAGGCCTTTGCACTTTTTACTGCTGATTTGAACACCAAAGCAGACTATTTCAATGCCAGCGGACTGATACCTTATCAGAGAATGACTTGTGAAAGATGAACGTTGACCCAGAGACACAAAACAACCGATCACAGCCGAACCAGCTGCATCAGCTCTCTCTGTCTGACTAATTCTGGATCAGTCATTTGTGAAACGTCAACATTTCTCTCTCCTCCTCAGGAAACTGAGACAGAGTATGGAAACCTGCAGCTCAAACACCAACCAGCGAGCAGGAAGGTGTCAAAGTGAGTGAGCGTGTGTGTTTATGGATTGGATGATCTCTAATATATTCACATCTGTCCTCTGAACCTCATACTGCCACATTATTTTCTTTTAAAAACATGACTTAGTCACCGTCTTCAGCTTCATGTCAGTAGTTTCTGGAGGAAGAGCCGTGCTCCGACTCTGTGGGAGGAGGGTGGATGCATTGTAGCTGCAGCTGGACTTAATTTCATTTTTTTCAACACAGCAAAAAATATTCATCTCAACACAACTTTTACTCTTAATTTTAGTTGTAATATTTGTTTTACTCAAAGCAGACATTGTTTGTCGTCAAGTCCAAACAACTGGACGTCTATCCAGGCATCAGTAGCAATCTGACTGTTTGCCTTTGTTAGATTTATTCGTGAATCTAGTGACACCTCTGCTGTGGAGGAGAAAATGAGGCCTATAGAGTACTATTCAGCATTGTACTGTGGTGACACTGTTTGACTTATTATCAAGGAGGAGGTTCAGTGGGGACAGTTTGTCATCATCATGCCTCAGACTTTTCATGTACAAAGATTTATTTCCAAACTCAAGAAACTGTGCTTATAAAGGATGGGCAAACACACACATTGAATCTGAAAGAAACAAATACAAAATTAGAACTTAATCCAAAACCAATTGTTTGTTTTTTAACAAAATAAGGATGAAACTAAAGAGAAAGAAACTCTGCTCACCAGCACTGCTGCCCCATGTGATGATGAAGGAAAGAGTGAGAGAAAAGGTGTGCAGGGTAAAAAAATGAAATAGGGAGTGAACTTGGGTGAAGTCAGGTGATTGAGGAGGGGACAAATCAGGGCTGAGGAAAGGAAGTGAAGTACAGGCTTAAGTTAAATGAGGAAAACCAGTGTCAAAATGACAGTCATGCTGTGCAGTTTTTAATTAACGGGAACAAAATTGTCAAATTTGCTGCATCAAAGCAAGAGATGATGAACATTACCCACGATTCTGTGTTATGCTACATGTAAAACAGTTACAAGATTTTGTTTTTTTTCCAAACTTGTAAGGATGAGACATCACTTGTCTCTGTCAGACTTCACACAGCTCCCTCTAAGTCTTTGATGTATACAGTTGGTGGATTTCCCACTAAAGCTGAATTCCAGAGATTAAATGATGCCTTGCATAACATCTGATCACTCGTGAGAGACAGATTTAGAAATGACAATTAAAATTAAAGCAGGAGAGGCTGAAACACATTAATCCTCACACTAATGCACCTCCAGACACTGGATCCTGTATTTCCCATAATGCAACTTGATAGCTTATTTCACAAGGCACCTCTCTAAATGTCCACTTCTTTCTAAAACCACCCCACCAGTTTGTAACGCAGGCCTCCTGTTAAAACCCATCACCTGTTTTTACAGCTCATGATGAGTAAAGTGAACTTTGAATGAGTAACAGGTGTAAACAAGACAAAGAAAGTATTTTTTTTACAGTGTACAAATAAAATCAAGATGCGTTTTTGTCTGTTTTGTTGTTTGAAAAATGTTTTTGTGACCTCTGGACTCATGAGGCACTCATGTATGAAGCGGACACTGTTCTAATTAACCAATTAAAAAGATGAACCAGCACAGACACTGGACAGTTTGGTCCTTAACACTCTGACCCACTTTGAGCGCACAACAGTTGTCCGGCAGCTTTGAGTGATTGAATCATGGTTGGTTGACCTGTTAAAATTGTTCTCATGCTGCAGCGCTATTCATTAACCTCTCCCATCTCTACGATTCCCCTCCTTCACATCTGTGTCTAATCGATATCGGCTGGTGTGTAAAAATATAACGTTGAATCTCTGAAGAAATCACTAATCAGCGTTTTCTCCGTCTCTTTCCAGACACAAGGAGGACGTTTACGAGAATCTGTCAAAAGGGAAGAAAGATGTGAAAAAGTCAAAGTCGGACAAGAAAAGTGGCTCAGTGAAGAAAAGATAGAAGACACTGAGGAGTTTTATCAAAGTATGTCATGTTATATTTATACAGGGACTTTTATTAAAGAAGGATTTTAGTGGAGACTTTACAAAAAATAAAACAAAGTTTTAAAAAGATAACTCATGTGCCACATGAATGTTCGACTACTGTGTTTTTTGGAAAATAAAGATGGAGACTATGTACTGGCGTCTGTTATTTGAATAAACACGTCATCTTTCATCACACTTCAGTGACACCAGCCACTTTTTTTTCCACTGCTAGTGTTTAGCAGCTTCAGCAGAAAATGTAAAAGTGTTATTTTCTTATTTCTTATGTTTTAGATGCACATTAATCAGCAGATTTGCATGAAGAGAAGAAGATGAACATTAAGTGGGATTTTGATTTAGCTAAGCTCCACTTCACACAGTTTAAATAATAACAGAAACAGATTTTAGCTCTTTAAATGAAATCTTTGCCATAAGAAGTTTCCATTCATTTCTTGGACTCTTACTACATGTTGAGGCTGTTTGAAATTAATTCCTTACTGTTTAAACTCAAACATTAAACTATGATTGCTCTCCTTTCTCTTAACATCGTGACACTCAAAGATACATTTACAGGTTGTAGATCTTCAAACGGATGAAAAGTTTATGATTAAAGTTTGGTAACAAATGAACATTTTCTCTCTTTTTTTTACATGCAAATATATTTTTATACTTAACAATCAAACCTTCTCTTTATGCACTGCTGCATTTTCTATGCACCTTATTTCCATTTCTCAGATATAAACAGAAGTAAAACTTCCAGCTGATAGACAAATTTAGTTTTTTGTCCATCCATCTACTGGACAGTTTGGTGGGGATGAGGCGTGGGTCATTCTTTGACAGAGGTTTTTACTGTTTCCTTTGCAGCTTTGAAACAGACAGAATGAACAAAGCTAATGTGATGTCACCCGCTGGTTTGTGGACTCACATTTTGAAGCCAGGAGACTGGAGACCATCATCATGCTGGTTGTTTGGCGCTGGAGGTGACCAGGGGAGTGAGGAGGCGGGTCTGACCTCTGAACCCAAAGACACTGATAATATGATATAATGACTGAAAGTGACAATCTTTGTATTGAAGTCAATTGGAGCCAAAGTTTGGGGGTTTTTTTTGAGCCAGCATCACTTTTTTCACTTAGGCACTGGCCTTATTTTTGAGACCTGGTTGCTTCGTCCGTTTCTATACAGTCTATGGTACAAACTGAAAAAGGTTGAAATCTTTTGAGAAAAACATGGTCACATCTTCATGGATTTTGTTGAAAATCTACACACACACACACACAGAGGATGATAAAGTCTTGAATCGGGTACAGATCAGACATGGGTTATACCTTGGTGGATGTTTGTGCTCTGAGTGCTTTGCAGTTTTAACAATACTAACACACAGTCTGTTGCTGCAAAGTGTTTTTACGTTTTTACTTATTTTCCTTTAGCATTCCTCCAAAGGAAAGTAACAGCCTTCTCTATACTGAGAGGGGGATACAGTGTTTATTGTGAGGTCCTAATGATGTGTCTCTCCTCACATGTAGCTTAGGCTCTAACTCTCACATAACTCCTAATGCATAATCACCCCACCCTCTGCATGTTTTGGGGATCTGAAGCACCGCCTCCGCCTGCAACTGATCCCTTTGGAGAATTACTAATCGGTAAAGATGAAGGAACCGCCCCCTGCATGAGGTCCTGCAGAAAAACCCCTGCGCTGTGTCTGAGTGAGTCACAGCTGACTGCAAGCCACGGAGGAGTTACACACACTTTATATCTGCAGCCTGCAGCGCTTGAACCGAGCTCCCAACTACACAACGGGAGGTAACCGTCTCACTTTTACGCGCAGCCGCGTCAGAGCTCATCCATTGTCCAAAAAGTTGCACAAGTGAAACTGACACCAGACAAGGCGGCAGCAGATCTGTGGGATCCGACTGACTGGAGGAAAAACAGCAAGAACAAGGAGAGGCAGAGATTTCAGCTCGTCTGGACCTTTGGAGGGAACAAAAGAAAACAACATGTCCAAGCCTAATTACTCCGGCACGTTTCATATGGTGGAGCAGGACAATATGGACGCTTACCTCGAAGCTTTAGGTATGATCCATTAAAATGGTGTTTTTTCTGTTTTGTTTACTACTTAACTCATCAAATGCGTTGAACAGATTGACAGTTTAACCTCCCTCCATAACATGCACATCCCTGTAGCTTTTAATATGAACCAGTGTTGTGTACGTTCATTGCAGGTAATCTTTTAAGGTAATCTTCTAGGACTGATGTAATGATGTGGACCATCTTCATTTGCAGCAGCGCGTTAATGTAATGAAATCACCACCTTGTCCTTTGTGTGACCCCAGATCCTCTCAGTGTGTGTTCACTCCAGCTGTGCGCAGGACAAAGCTTCCCTTTATCAAAACAACACAGTAAAGCTGATGTCATATTACATGACTTCTCTCTTCTGTGTCTTTTCTCAGATATTAATTTTGCTTTAAGGAAGATTGTGTGTCTGCTGAAGCCCACTAAAGAGATCACTCATGATCCGGCCACAGGAGCCATGAAAATCCGCACACTCACCACCTTCAAAAACTTCAACATGGATTTCACTATTGGAAAAGAGTTTACTGAAGACCTCGGGCCAGTGGATGGCCGCACCTGTCAGGTGTGTGTTTAGTCTTTCTGAATATGACTGTTTGGACATGTACACAGGCTTAATATTTCACCAAAATATGCAGTATCAGTCCTTGTTTTACAAGTTTGCTCAGTGTGTTTTAAGTCAACCCACCTGCGGATGTGATTTCTGTTTTGTAACCACCGCCTGCTGTTTAAACCCCACTTTGAACCTACACTGAGTGATGTGTGTGCAAAAGAAAAGGGGATTAAAAAAACACTCCCAAATGCATTCAGAAAACGGCACATAAACTAAAACAAGCAGTATTATTTTAAGCAGTAAATTAGGAAAACAAAGGTAGTTTCCCTGTTGCACTACACAAAGAGTCTTGTCCTTGTGTGGTTAAACGTCTGAACTGATTTACATACTAATTACACTAACACAGCATCTCTCTGGCTGTGCAGACGACAGTGAGCTGGGAAGGAGACAAGCTGCTTTGTGTACAGCGAGGCGAGAAAGAGGGACGAGGCTGGACGCACTGGCTGGAGGGTGACAAGCTGCATTTGGTAAGGATGTATGGGTAGAGGGAGAGGGGAAGTAAAAAGAGGGCATGAAGAGGCCAAAGCAGAGGGAGTGAGGCAGGGGAGGAGACGGAACAAGGAAAATGAAAGTTTAAAGAGGAAAACGATGCTGAAATTGATATGCAAAACGAGGGAAAATGTGCAGATAATACTGGATTTGGAGGTTATTCATTACCTTATTCTACTGCTGTCTTTGTAGGAAGAGTTTTGTGGCGAAGGGGGGAAAAAATGTATGAACCAACGAAGAAAAGCAAACACTAAAGAGGCAGAATAGTCTTGAATGCACGTCTTTATCAAGTGCCACAGAAACTCTGAGGCCTTCTTGTTCTGTTAGGGCTTAAAGAATTTGTCAGTGCCGATTAAGATTTCAAACAATCCACCTTGTTCCAATAAAAAGCTCTCACAGGATTTCTAATACCTTGGACAAAACAATGTGTTGTTGACGGCGCTAAACTCCGGAGAAGGTTGTGAAAGAAATGCCAGCGAGGATCAAGCTTTCAAATGGTGGATTTCTGAGATTGCACAAAGCGAAGGGAGGTAACACAGAGAGACTAATGAAGAGTGAGTGAGGGGGAGTTGGAGGAGGGAGGGGGGCAGGGGAGGGCTGAAAAGACAAGATGAGTTGAAAAGGGGAAGACGGATTATGAGGTCAAAGAAAGAGGGGAACGGGGGGAGAAATGGTGTTTTGGATACAATCCCAGATTTGTATACCAGTCATTTAACTCGTCTTTGATGTGCCAACACTCTTATTGATCATCACTATTCATTTACACCCC
>OOFC01016442.1:0-32168 GCA_900323345.1 Pseudochromis fuscus
TAATAACTGTCACAACCGTGGACATATTATCTGCAAGTAAGTACACTTTTGGGGGCTGAAAGCAAAATATTATGTTTTGTTGTGTGTACAACTGTTCAAACATCTGTTTCTGGCCATTTACTTGTTAGCATGTTTGAGTTATGCTGGGAATTAGTAAAACATGTCACAAATGTAACAGACGTTACGGTTGTGACATAATCATTACGGTAGTGACATCATGTAATGTTCCACATATTTAATTATCATTATCATTACATTATACTCTTAAAACATAATAATAATAATAATGATAAATTATTAAAAATTGTGGTTTGGGCAGCAGTCCGAGGTGAGAGCCTTGGCGGTCCGACCCTTGGTTGTGGAATGGTAGAATGGAGCGGGAGATCGACAGGCAGATTGGGGCAGCGTCCGCAGTGATGCGGTCGCTAAACTGGTCCGTCGTGGTGAAAAGGGAGCTGAGCCGGAAGGCGAAACTCTCGATTTACCGGTCGATCTATGTTCTGACCCTCGCCTTTGGTCATGAGCTTTGGGTAATGACCGAAAGAACACGATCACTGATACAAGCGGCCGAAATGAGTTTCCTCTGCAGGGTGGTCGGCCTCAGCCTTAGAGATAGGGTGAGGAGCTCCGTCATCCGGGAGGGACTCGGAGTAGAGCCGCTGCTCCTCCATGTCGAGAGGAGCCAGCTGAGGTGGTTTGGGCATCTGGTAAGGATGCCCGCCGGACGCCTCCCTTGGGAGGTGTTCTGGGCATGTCCCACCGGGAGGCGACCTCGGGGCCGACATAGGACACGCTGGAGGGATTATATCTCTCGGCTGGCCTGGGAACGCCTCGGGATCCCCCCGGAGAAGCTGGTGGAAGTGGCTGGGGAGAGGGCAGTCGTGGTCTCTCTGCTGAGGCAGCTGCCCCCGCGACCCGGACCCTCCGGATAAGCGGGAGATGACGACGACAATTCAAAAAGTTGAACATAAAAAAACGTCAAAAAAATGTTGAGTGTCAGCAAAAATGTCCTTTAAGAGCTGAACATTTTGATATTTGAAGTAGTGTAATGTATCGTAAAGTAGATTAAGTTGAAATATATGTACAAAAGTAGGTATGGATGCTTCCTCAGCAGTTGTTGGGTTAAGTGTGTTTTATTTTCTCTGGTCTATAGTTATAGAAAACTAGAAAAGCACAGACCTCAGACCAGAGAGTGTAGACCTCCGCCAAGCACTGTTAAGGCCAATTCATACTTTCCGCGTCCGCATTTGCGCGTTGGTGCATGAGGGTCTGCGTCACGTAAATGTCATCATCGAACACGTCAGGAAGCGCTCGAGCGGACAGGCACAGAGGCGTCCATGTGCAGCTCAAAAAATGTGACCGCGTTGCCTGGGCGCGAGCAACTGCGCATGTGTAAAAATCAATACAAGCAACTGCATTGCGCTTGCGCCAGTATATCAACATGGACGCCTTCGAGGAGAGACTTTGTGAGGAGAATCCTTCAAAACATTCCTGAATCCAGACGGTGATGCGGAGCACTTCCAAAATCTAATCATTTGTTCCTTATCCCCATCTGGACAATCCCTGAAAATTTCATCCAAATCCATCTGTAAGTTTTTGAGTTATTATGGAAACCAACAGACAAACAAACAGACAAACAAACAGACAAACGCCGGCAAAAACATAACATCCTTGACAGAGGTAATAAATGTACTCCATTTACCATACTAAGATGAGTCTTTGAGTATTTCAGATATGCAGTGCAAAACATATAAGAGGCCGAAGGTACTGTCCCCAGCTTTGTCAGACTGGTACACTGCACATGTGTGCAGCTCTGACCCGGATCCCTTATAAATGTACATGAAGCACGAACAAGATGATTCTGAATCTCTCACAACCTTCACCAGGGGACACTCCATTCATACTTACAGTGGAGTCACTCTGAGAACAGCACATAACTATGACCTTCTGAGTAGCTGCACTTAAAAATCAGCTGCATTTAAAGCCTACGTAGTGACCGTGTTTGTAAAAAACGCTGCCATCAGAACTACTGTTCTAAGTAGCTGCTCTCCACAAACCATGAATGCAAAAGAAAAGAGGTATAAATATTTGATTTCTCTACAGTGAAAATCTGCATAGCTCATCCTTCTCGCTCTTGTACAGAAAATTCAGACTCTCTTCCTACCAGTGGTGTTATGGAGAAGATGCATTATGCAACAGGTCTACAGTCAATAATGAACAGCGGTCCCTCACTGCCTACTGAAAATAGCAGATTACCCAATTCCTGGGTTCGCACAGTGAAAACCTGCATACTGTGTACTTTCATCCTAACATATGCACAACTGATTCTCAGTCAAATATTAGCATCTGCAGTACATTTACAGGATTCTACAAACATATGGTTAATATACTGTGTCCTTGTCACTCTGATATTTTCATTAAGATTGCACCAAGTCTGTTAACAAAATCCTTACAGAAGAAAAGAACACCCACATGAAAGATGTCTTAAGTTGAAAGTGGAAGCATCCTGTGGCAACTAGGCTGCTGGTAAACACAAGTGTTAGTGCGTATGCACTGCAGCTGAAAACTGACAAGAAAATACCACCATGTCAATTACGCTGACACCTACTCCCCAGTTAATCATCACAGACAAGTTTATGAAGAATAAAGTGACTGGAAAATACTTCTTTAGAATGACAATATACACATTTTAGGTAACAGTGTAAGGCTGCGATTAAGTGTTCAGGGGTTTTTTTTATTGATAAATCTCTGGATTATCTTTTTAAATCAATCAAATAAAAATGTAATCATAGTGATTTGGACCTATATCTAAATCCTGTAGATATACCTTTAATAAACAACTGAAAAGCTCCCAATATTCAACATTAAGAAGCTACAATTTTCGCTTGTTGTCTAAAATTGTGTATAATTTTTATTTGACGGACAAATTAAATGTGCAATCTTTTAAAATAAACTGACAGTTTTGAAAAAAGGAAAACTGTTAAAGTTTATGACACATATATTACCCAGAGTATAGGCCTTTATGTTGACACAAGATAAAAATATAAAACTATAAATGGTTGCTGAAAATTGCATTGTACCATATGCAACAGCTGTCAGCAACACATATTAGTTAGGAGGCTGCTAAAGTTTGTTGGCCTCATTCTCTGGAAAACATTTTATAGCGATCCATCCACTGTTAGTTATTGTCAGTCTGGAACATATTGGTTTACCCGACCATTGCCATCCCAAGAATACACAGAAGACAACGAAGTTAAACATCTCGATGTGGTAAAAAGCTGCCTCTGCACATCATTTTTTCTGAATGTTTAGGCGCAAATCACAGAAAACACCTGTGGCTCTCTGACATTCCTCGTATGCCCCCACCACCACCCTCTGGAGGAGGTGGCATTTCGAATTGCACTACAGGTAGGGAAGATATCAAATGGGGCTTATTTGCATATGGCAGACAGTGTTCACACTTCATTTGTTTGAAGAGAGTGATTTCCCCAGGGCCCCTGGCAGGCCTGTCTCTTCTGCCCTGAGACTCTGGGGACGGTGAAGCACCCAGCTGTACAATTCGTGCTTCATCTGCCCCTGTCACAGCTAGCTGGCTGACCGCCCACATCTCTCTCTCCCTCTCCCTCTGTCTCTGTCTCTAAACTCCCCTCGCTCCACCAGCACCACCCTCCTCCTTGTCTCCTCTTTCTCTGCTTCAGATCTCACAAACCTCACTTCTCCACACCACCAACTTCCAAGTACACTTCAGCTTCTACCATACAACTGCAAATTGCAGCATACCTGTGTGACAAGTGAATAGAATACAGTATGCAGTATTATGCGCTGCTTGATGTATCTGTTGGGCCTATTTCAGACCAACAGTGCAGAGCAACAAAACAACACAGCGCCCTCATTTACTGCAATGTGACCACTCTGTTAGGACCCAGGTGCGCTGATGCAGAAGGCTCCGAAAAAAAAAAATGTCAGGACACTCGACAGAAAAGCTGAAGCTGGCTCAGCTTTTGCCAAGGCCAATGTTGTGGTTCCCCATGACAACAACAACAATGGGCATACACAAACCAAATACAGGGCACAGCATATTCCCAGTAGAGTACTTTACATTGTATTCAGTAAAAAGAGAAAAACAATCTTTGTTTTTTTCTATTTTAATGGAGTTTTTCTAGTCTTGCATCTCTGTGGGAGTTGTGTATACTTCTGTTTTCTTCTTGTTGTCTTCTTGTTTAGATAAAATATGCCCATATCAGAACACACCAGTGCAGTCTTAACACTTTTGTTGCAGGAATTATTCCACAAATGCAAAAAGTATTAGCTTTCATGGCTCTTATACATGCCTCCTTCCCATATAGTGTCCTTGTGTGTTTGTTTGTAATTGTGTTTTCAGTATGCAAGTGGCCTGTGGTGAGCTGTGTTGGACCTAGTTGTGACAGAGGAATAGCTGCCACCTTGCAAAGATGGATCATATCAGTACCAGCTAATAAGGCGAAGAACAGCAGAAAATAACCACGTAGCAGACTCCAGGCTTTGAGAATCACAGGTCAACTCCAGCATAAGCGTTGACACCTTGTTATTGTTATAGCAGACTGGCTCCATACAGCATGTGCTTCTTTAGCCCCCGTAGAGACTATACAGAAGCTGGTTACCTCAGCCTCGGGCTGCCTGCCATTTGAAAGTAGACAGCTCATCAAGATGAGTGACAAGGGTTGGAGCTAAAACTGACCAGCTGAGGAGCAGGAGGGGGGTGTGGAAATAATACCAACAGCAGTCACATTCAAACCAACACTGCCTGTTGCTGCCTTCACTGACACTACTGTACATCAAGCTGTTACTTGTGATTTTTGCAATTTATTCTTGATTCTCTCATTCTCCGTCTCTTTATCTCAATCTGATTTGCACACCGCCCCCACCCTCTGTCTCTCTCTCCCTGTCTCTCTCTCTCACTCTCAGCTTATCCCCTGTTAATCTAGATTTGCCATGTGGCCAAGCCAGTGCTGGATGGATGGGGCTTTGCACACAGTTGTCCTTGCCTCCATTTTGTTTGTCCTGACATAACAGCTTGATGTCAGAGTGACAAACTCACAGAAATTGCTTTTGTCCCTCATGTCGAGCAAGCCTGGCTGCTTTTCCAAAAATTTCACAAATTACACATCGACTCTCTCCCTCACTTTTACGGTTACACTCTTCATGTGAGACCTTGGCTGAAAGACGAGTTTATAACAGAAGACCTCCAAGTAATAGCAGCTTGAGAATAGCAACCATCACATTGAGTGGTGTACCCATTAAAACCAATTATAATTAGTGCTGCATTCTGCTGGACAGGATCTGTGTCCTGTACCTGACCTCATGTAGAGGATTTCACAGTGAATTTCTGAAACAATACCAAGGGAATTACGGCTCGAACATGTGACCAGCTGTTTATGGCCGAGTGCCTCCCAGTGATTGAAGTCTTTGTGAGAAAAGCTCATAAGGTCGTATGTGATCCTGTTACCCTTGTCAAACACTGTCCTTCAAAGCACAGAAGGAGACACTGCATTAACACTGCCAGACTGCAGCAAAGCGCATTTCCCCTGAATGTGTAAATGAGGAAATAAATGCAATTATGGTATGTAGAAAAAAATACTTGTATCTGTGTCTGTTCATAAATGAAGTAAGTGAATAAAATATGATGCCGACTAGAAATTCTGAAATATTACTGTCTATAAGTAGACAAAGAGTTCGTTCTAAAACTTGATATTGCTTGTGTACAATGTCTCATTTTGAAACTGTTAACTGTGTTCACTCAGCTGTATTGACAAGCGGGTGACCCAAGCCTGTCGGCAGTCCAGCCAATAACAGAGAAAACTCTCAGAGCAACAAAAAGGCCGGTGACATAATTTGGAAAAGGGCTCACAATGTGGCTTTTTTTTTTCCAACCAAAGAGCTGTAAATTTCCACATCCTAGTTTGACAGGCAGATAGATGAGCGGAGTTTACCCCTGTCCTCTCACAAGACGAACTGTAATGGTATGCAGATGCTGTAATGACATTCCTTTGCGATGTAATCACAGCGCCTGGCACATTAATTTCATTGGAGTGGAAAAGCACATACATCATTTTTGTGGCTTCTCGTCAAATTCCCGCTACATGTGGATATACATTACTTTAATTATTAAAGTCACTCCGGCTCCAAACCAGGGCAGTAAAAAAAGACAAAGTCAAAAGTAGTTAGTTTCAATCAGAGATAATGTACTGTCTGATGAAGAGGGCAAAGCACTAGTCACCTTCAAAATGTGCTGTTTGTTGAACTTTAAAGTAGTTTAAGAACACATGTCTGCTTCAGTCACATGGCATTACAGTAAACAACACATATACACTACACAGCAGAGACTGATGGGAAAGCAGGGGTACCAGTATTGTGTTGGTGGAGGGAAATGAAAGCAAAACCAGGAAAGGTTTAAAATGAAAAAAAACAAGCATATATATAATACTTGTGTCTCAGTGTCTTTAAAACTGCCTCTGAAATTTAAAATTTGATTAAAAAGGAAGAAGATGCCATCATCCATGAAAAGTGGATTTATTTGACAAGAAGCTTCTATAATTTAATTCAGAAACACTGTCACTTAGTTTTATGGTATGTAACTATTTACCCCAACTGCAAGAGACAGTTCAGCCATATAAAAAAAATAGTTTTCTTAACTAAATTAACTGTAGGTAGTTTTGGGTAGAATTTTAGTGGCACTCTACTGAATTGCAATAAAAGTGCATTTTTTGCTGTCAATCAACAGATTAAATTAAATACAATGAAACTAAAATAAATAAATAAATAAAAAGTGACTTTCAAGGCAACTCAGAGACATTAAAAGGTGAGAGTGGTTATTTTTAAATGTGACCAAACTACCCTGTAAAACCTATAACTGTAAAAAAATCATCTAATTTTGGTTAAATGGTCTGTTATTGCAAAGTGGTATTAAAGTTCTCATCAAATTAATTGTTTTGTCATTAAAACAATCCTCATTTTCACTTGATTTTTTTCTCCAAATTTCTAACACAACCTAACATACAATTAGTCCTGTTTACCTCCATCCTTCCTACAGTGGATCCTGTAGATTCTGATATCAGAGCTCGTCTGCCAAATCAGTTACACTTATTGATAATCTCCATCCCTGATATTCTACACCAAGAAACACATTTTTTTTCTTTTCAGGCTTCAAAATATTCTCTTCACAAGATGAAACTGTGAAACACTGGCAGCTGGGAAAGTATTTTCTTGCTTTAACTGTGCAGGATATGTAGAATCTGTACAGGTACAGCATAATGGAGATAAGGTTAAAAAGTTTAGAACTGGTCCTTTAAGAGTGAAATCCAACACCATCCAGGCAGAGGTGAATGATGGATCATTTGCTTCTCTCTCCTTTGGTATAAAGTATCACCGGCTGGTAAAAATGCTATCTCTGCAGTTTACTCACATCATATTGCAGGATTTTTAGGTATTGGACTTCAAATCTCTTTGCTTCCTTAACACATTCAATTTTCAGGCTAGCTGTCGCTAGAAAGAAGCAGGACTGCTGTATAGCTGATATCTGCAGTCGACATGTTGAGAATGCTTCTCACGGAATAAATCTTGTTCAAAAGGTAACAATGTGTTTGACCACTCTGTCTATTCAACAGCTTTGCTTCACTTCCAGCTCGTCGCTCAACTCTGAAACAGTCCAATGACGTTCCTACCATCTGTTTCCTCTGACACCCTCTCTTCCTAACTACCGCTCACCCCGCCCACCTTTTAGTACGTTCACCGTCTTTCATTCCATGTAGACATGACTAAACCCGACAAAACCCAAAGCTAAACGCAAAACGTTAAATGCAATATTTAGTCTGGAGATGACAGATTGCTTTAAAGTAAAAGCAAACACACAACATTTTTTTTTTTTTTTATTGTCACTGCTAATTCTTATCATGGACTGGATAGAGAGAAGTGCTCGCTGGTGAGCAGAATTGCAAGGGGCTTTTGGGAAATGTGTACTGAAGGACCACAATCCGACTAATGCCTCTTGACAAAACACTTTGTTTCCCTCAAGTCCCTGTCTGCCAAAACAGTCAATTTCTTTCCCAGTCTGGTTCTAATTGATCCATGTCCCTGGTGTTTGGGAACCGAATCAGAGAAAAGAAAACAGGGTATGCGACTAGTTTAGAAAATAAAAATATTTAACTTGTTTTTTGAGATGCAGTGCGAGTGATTAATAAAAGCAGTGATTTTGCTTCGTGGGTCCTGCCCTGGTTCACTAAGTCAGTAAGCATTCAATTACATCGTTTCCTTAAAACACTGAGCTAAAATGCCATGCCAACGTCTTCACTCCATTCAAGGCTTGTCTTCGTCTTTTCTCAGCTGTGCCTGGCATTAATCTGATGTTGCCTTTGAAATGACAGTCGCCTGGCACAGAGGGAGGGATAATGATTCATCAAGTATTTTTCAGTGGGCCGAAAAAACAACAACCACAGGAGAGTCATCTGATGCAGGAAGAAAGCACCACTGTAATTAGTTTCATACTTGGCAAAAGCACATAGTGCTCTTGTTATGGACAGCAAATGAAAAAGGAAGCCGATCAATACCTTGTGTCGGAATCTCACGACTGGTCGATAGGGCGGCGACCCGTATCCCTCCTTGTTGGGTCTCCCATTGGCGCCAAGCACAGCGAGCCCCAACAGTAAAATTGCAGCCGACCACCATCTGGCTGTCTTCATTGGTCTTTTCCTGTCAAAAACCAAACAAGAATGGTGAAGTGCTTGTCCCCTACGCTCAGGAGGTTCACTACCGGTTGGCCAAGACAATACATCAAGTCCGCTGTAATTAGTGTAGACAATGAGAACTGCAAAACTGTCGCTGGTTTAAACTAAAGCTATCAATACGTGCCCCACACTCGGCGAGGAGATTAGATCTCCTTTTGAATCAATTATGGGGAAATAGACGTCATGAGAAAATCAAGATAAAGAAGACAAAGAACCAATATATTAAGGCAATTAAAGTGAGGGCTTTGGATTAATTAGGCTGAGTATCTAAGTCAAGCAACTGTGATGTAGCGGCGAGATTACATCTTAAACAGCTTCCTTACAGCCTTGCAGAGAGGCCGCCTAAATATATTTATTTAAAACAGGGAACATATTCACTTTTCACCTTCCATATAACAGCAATTTCAATTATTCATTATGCTGTGTAAAAACAAGTTTGACCTTTGCATGACATGAATTAAACAAAACAGGGTTTGGTGGGGGGAGAAACATGGCCTGTAAAAATGTGTGTGTCACAGGGGGAAATACACAGTGAGAGGATATGTGTTAGCTGGTACTCATATTGCAAAACACAGGGTTTAACTACTACACACACACAAATATGCAAACACAGCCACGCAAGTTGTGTTGCAAAACCTGCAGTGTGTTTGTTGCTTATTTATATCCCTCATGTTTATCTGCATTTATGTCCTCAGTTCTTTGTGCACCTCACCGCAAAACTCCCCTTTGTCAGAAGCACTTTATAAATTTGACTCGACTTGACTTGTTGATTTTTACAGGCACAAGCGGAGCAGTACTTTCTAAGCTGTTTCAAGCCACCAGTGCCTGCTCATCATCTTCCAGCGGAGGGAGATGACTGACAGCGGGATGGTGACCCTGCTTCCTTGTTCTTCTGGAGTGACACTGAGTCAGACAACAATGGCACTGTTGTGGCAGCTTTGTGGGCCCACATGCTATTCACTGGAGGTCAGGAGGTCGCGCCAGTGGAGCGGCGTGTCACTGTGATGTGCCGGACAAAGAGGGAACATTGAAACTTTATTTCTGTGACTTTATGTGACTTCTGTTGCCTTCTTGAACTGCTTGGTTTTCAGTAGATTTTCTCCACCCTCATTGCTTTGAAATACTTCCCTTTATCTTAAACCAACTGTTTTTCCTGAACACATATAAAAGAGCTTAGTCTGTGTACAGCATGTGATGCATCTTGATGGGAACAACTTTTAATTAGAAATACTCATATTAAGCAGCTGGGGAGTGTATATGGCTGTCTTCAGATTCAACCTACTTTCTGTTGATAGAAACTCTTGCTATGTGAATTACTCCCCATCACCAGCCCACCTACTAGTTTTCACAACTGAGACATATGAACTAGCCAAACAAGCTAATGTTCAAATGATAGGCAACATATTAGCATAATAAACTGTTCATTAAAGCCTTTCTTGGTCTCCTGGTTGTTTTCAGAACAAAGCTTTTAGCCTTTGTAAATGAAATGTCTGATTATGCCAATCCCTTACTCCTGCCTCTGTTAGTTAGTGTAGTAGGTAGGGGGCATTGAAAGTGCCTTGATATTCCAGTGGGTGTGGAGTGTTTGCTTCAAACAAAAATTCAAAATCTCTCAGTTGTTAAAAAGCTGGTAATGATCAACAGCCTTACAAAGCCCCCTGCAAACATATTATAGTCCTTTTGTTCTCTGGGGCACTAAAAGTCTCACTTATTGCCCCCGTAATGTGATTATATTCCTTCTCTATGCATTTCTAAACTCTCCAGATCTCCAGGTAGGAACCCTGCCTGCAGCTGCTGCTGCTCCACTTCTCTGCTAACACAGTCTTTTAGCCACACTAGGTGGATTACCATATCTGCCAGCACAATCAATCAACTTCTGTGCAGCCTCCCAGTGTTAAATGGGTTATTAATGGACTAACTTTTGCAGGATGCTGTGTCAGAGACAGAGACATATGCACAGTTTTAAAAAGTTTAACTGCATCATACAGCACAGTTCCTCACACAGATGTAACTTATAATGATCAGTCACAACTGCAAAGTTAAACAAGCAACTTTCATTTTGTATTGACTTCTCAATCATGAGTAAACTTAATATCAGATAATATTATATTTTAAAAACCCCAACATCCTTTTAAAATAGCAAAACAAAACAGTGTATACTGGTTAGACAATGGAAATTTGGATGGTTTCTCTGTAGAACAACACTTTACAATTTTTTTTCAGAGACTGTGGTTAATTAATTAAATGTAATTTAGTCTGTTCCATTAACCTCAAGCTCAATTACGATTGCTAAGGCAACTATGATAAACCATAACAAGCTTTGAGATGAAAGTAAATATGAAGACATAGTTGGATAAAAGTTGTGTCATTGTTTAAATATTTTAGGATAAATGGTAATAAATTACTTATAAGGCGCTAATGCTTTGTCCATGAAGATAGGAACCTTCATGGACAAAGCATGTCCCGTTTTTTCACATACACACTGAAGGCAGCTGCAAAGAGCTGCAGGAACTAAATAAGCTGCAAGACACTGGGCTGCCCATCAAGCATGGGGTTTAGTTTTTTACCCAAGGACACTTCAACAGACTGCAGAGCAGATGAAACATTGGAAATTACTCTTAGTACAGCAGCAGAAGCTATTGTTTTCAAAATAAAATTTCAATTAATTTGAACACATTTTTAAGAGTGAACAAAAAAACAAGCAATAATTCCTGAATTACCCAGTCATCAAATTCAATTTCATCATTCAAGTGATTTTTGAACCGAAACATTAAATAAACACAGCTTTCAGGTTTCTAATAACAGAGTGAACATCTGTTATTAGGACAGACAATGAATTGTAATGACTAATGAAAACTATCAACAAGCCCTACACACTACATTACAAACCTGAACATCACAAGGTTGGAATTTATGCAGGGCTATTGTGTCCATTAGTTGTAGTTACGTGCCATAATAATAAATGGCAACTAAGGAGTAGTACTTCTTTACATAAATTACCCAAAATAAAACTGGGGCTTCAATTAAACCAATCAGACTTTTTTTCATTTGTTTCAGTTTTTTTTCTTCACTTGTGTAATAAATAATGACACATAGTACATCATCATGCACCCTGGAATGTTATCCAGGAAGAATCGCACAATACTGGCTTATATGGGGAAACATAATGACTTCTCGTGATAGCTTTTGGTGTACATGGTCTGTAATTGAACTTGCATCTCCTTTTGGTGAGCATGCATATGTACCCGCACATAGGCCTGTCACGATAACAAATTTAGCTGGACGATAAATTGTCCCAGAAATTATTGCGATAAACGATAATATTGCCGTTTTGATTCCATTTTTCAACTCATTTATTAATAACAATAATAATAATAATAATGGTATAATAATGCAAGTTCACCCTTTTGAAGATAAATAAACTTTCACTCTTTCACGTTGTTGTACAGTTGTGGAATTGCCGTTGAAAAATTATCGAGCCCAGCAAACTTACCGAGCTCATTTTTTATTATCCTGCAATTAATTGATTTATTGATTATCGCGACAGGCCTTCCCGCACATACAAGTCATGTTTGAGTAAACGCTGCAAGTCTTGAATCCTATTTATTTGTTGTTAAAGCACAGGAGACAGAAACAGTCCGGAAGTTTTCGAGGACCCCCTGAGGGAGTGCCATCATAACTTTAGCTTGTGGTTTAAAATCCCCCGGAGCACGTCTAAGCTTTTGGCATTGACTTTCAAATGAAGACTACCTTTTTCCCCACTATGTACACAATGAATCATGTCTTGACAAGCTTACAGCCGCTCTCCCCCACCTCCTCCATCCATCTCATTCAGCAGATTTTTGCTGTTCAATGCACCGGGCAGGCTAACAACAGCACTGTCCATACGGCCCACTGTTACAGATACTATGGGTGTATACACATACAAATGCATCACACTGACTGCACCGCACTGGGCATTAGCTGAGTTTGAATTATTGCACACGTTGTAATTTACTATCACCTGTCACGCATGTTTGGTAGGTCATAACTCTGGGAAATAGGTATACATAATTAAAACGTGTCATACATTTTCCTGATATTATGCACGATTTTTCCCCAAAAGACCTTCCCCCAGAAACCCTCCCCCGCATGACTACTATAAGTCAGCTTAGACTAATTCTGACTTATTGCTGATAAGTCTTCAATTTACAGCTTTCTAATTACAGTCAGCTTGTCTCCAATATAATTAAACAAAGCTCTTGAGAAATGAGCATTTCTGAATATGGCTGATGTTCCACTGGGACCCTCCCTGGCTTCCTTAACTTATTCTTTCTGGGTAGACAGCGCAGATGAGCTACAGCGTAATTCATGTTCGAGTCAGACAACACTGAGAACCCATAGTCTGAACACTTAGAACAACATATGGCAGAAGTGAGGGTATTTTAACCTTTTGCAAAAGGGCACTGAGCCCTCTAGCAGATTGTTCAAAATATTTTTGCAAGAAAAGGCACAGCCAACGCTTCCCCCGAGCATCTGTTTAGCGCTGCTAGCAACTATTTAGTCTACACAGGCTTCACTCTATTTCTGCACAAACTGGAAAAGTTAGACCCAGTGCACAATATCATAGAATAACATGGATGTCAGGAAGAGTTCCAGGTGCAAGTCTCTGAAAGTCTCAACTTTACACATGACAACATATACTAACAAACAGTGGCAACTCTACCAGGTGTACAACCAAGCCAACATAAATTAGATCTTTACAGGGTTCAGAATTATTTTTGTTTGGTTTGGGGAGTCTGTATATTTCATCAAAGCCCCCGTCCTGTACCAAACAGGTACAGATGAATCGGGGCTGTTACACTCCTGACTCCTGACAAAATACTGGCTCCATAAAAGACAGAATAGTAGAACTGGATTTGTTACAACACCTGTTCGGTCAAAATCATAATGTAGCACAGGAAAGCAGAAAGAAAACAAGACATCCACATAAACTGAATTATTTCAACCCACAAAAGATGTTGTCTGTATCTTGACTTATTTGGACACAGTGGATGACAAATTGTGAATTATCTCCTAAACCTTTTTGCCGTGTGTCTACCTGCACTCCCTCATTGCTGGTTTCATATTACTACTGGGCAGCAACAAAGAAATATTTTATAGACATGTCTGAAATCAGGATATATTTGTGGTGTTGGAAAACTATATTTTTTTCTGCTTTCCTCTTCAGTTGACTATATTTCTCACCCCCACCCCCCTCAGATTTATCTCCTGACCCCTCGTAGGGATCCTAGCCTTGAAACAGAGAACCACTGTCTTACACAGCAGCTACATTCAGAGAATCCAGACAAAGCTTAACTCCCTGATGTTTACTAGCTTTCACTCAGTTTAATAACATGGACATGTCAGCTACCTCACAGACACGACATGATTTAGGGCAAAAAAGAAAAATGTATTTCTGTCTACTACTTAAAGCTAACAACATGCGAGGTGTCCAGGGGACACACCTTTCAACTCCCTCATGTTCCCAGTCAACTGCAAACCGTAAACCACTGCAATTGCACTGCGCCGTGCCTGAGTGTGAATGTAGTAAACATCTATGAATAAGGAACAAGATGATGCTGAAAGAAACATGCAGGCTCAGTCAGTGGACCGTAGCCAAACAACCACTAAAAACCCTCAATGTGAGGGTCAAGACTTCTTCAAGGTTACTGTGCGGGTTGAATTTCTCCGATTACATACAAAAGACAGGGTATACAGCCCCTTCTGACCTTTTAACATTAGATATACAACAATTCTGGCAAAGCTTCATAGTTCAACAATTAAATGACTGGAAGTAGTCAATAGGTTAAAAGTTATATACCAAACACAACATGTTGTGGTGACTGTTAAGCTTCATGAACATCATGTTTTTAAGTGCTAGATATCCAATTTACAAAATACATATAAGGTTATACTCCTGCCACATTAGCTATCTTCTCTATATTCTAATGCTGCCACAAAACAGAATGATGACAGATCTAACTGAGAGAAACAGCAGAAAATGCTATGCGCTTGCCTCACAGATAATAGAAAAATCAAAATGTGCTCTGCTGCATCAACAATCTTCCTTATTGCCAACATTATTCTGAATAGTTTCTTTAAATGCCATTTTTGCAAACTGTGTTTGAAACCTGTCAAGTGTTGCAATGACATTTGAGGCTTCATTCATCATTTTCCTGTGGCAGCAACTTCTCAGCAGTTTGGCAGGTATATCCTGTTTTTCTTCTATCCATCCCAGTGTTGGAGGAGGAAAAATAGCCACTTTTTTTATTTATTTGTTTTGCCTTTATTTGTCCACTTTGCTGAGCAGGCATGAGTTTTTTCTCACAATCACTGTGCTTCAAAGTCCGCCAGCCAGTCATGCAAATTTAAACAAGGGACAGGTCCAATAAAATCAGAGGTGTGGTGCTTACCAAAGCTTTAGTGCCTTGCTCAACAACTCAAATGCAGCATGTGGTTTACAGTGGTCATGATCATTGGTAATATTTAAAGTACATTTGAATAATTTTAGAGTATACTTAGTTTTGCATCAACATGTTCGATATCAGCCTATTAACTGTGTAAGAGCCTTTAAATCAGGAAAATGTTGGTCAGTTTTAAGGAATAAGAACACAGCATCAGACGCTAAGACTCTAATCTTAGATTAAAGATGGGGCCAATTAGCCTCAATGAGAAAGCGCCTAATGAACTTAACCTACTGAAGCTTTCCTGGATCGTCACCAAGAGCTGGAAAAGCACATTAATGATGGCTGTGGTTCATTTAGGTGAGCCATTTTCAGGGTTTGGTACAGCCTCGTTCACAGGGACAATATATTAGAACACAGCCATCGTTAATGTTAGTCCTTTCATCAGAGCTATTAGAAGTATTGCTGTGATAAAAGTCTGTACCTCTGGCCACACAGTATTTCAGTAGATGCAAAATGCAGTAAATCAAATTCGGCCAAAGGCATAAACATCACTTTCATGTGATTTTGATGTTAATGTTCATGTTTCAGGAGGTGAGGCAGGATACATTAGTCGAGGGCTGGTAAGTGTCTTTGGGCTGTTAGTGTTTGTTATCCATGAATATTATAAATACAGAACATTAGCCTTTTGCTTTCAGCCAGGTTTCCGAGTGATAAAGACTTTTTAGCTTAAGTTAGCTAATGATTGGAAATCAGAAACGACTGTTTTTAGCTGCAACTGACAACTTTATATTAAAAATTAAATGGTCTATCCCACAGGAGACACAAGAGACTCTAAACTACTTTACATAACTTTTTGTTAAAATGTTTGTACTAGACAAGTTAGTTGGTGCTGCAGCAGGTAATGGCAGTTAACTCACCTGAAGACATTAACCGTTAGCCAATAAATTCAACCATTTCCGGCAATTTGGCGAAAACGAAGTTGGCTCTTTGGGAGAACAAAAGGCAAAGCCATAGAAAGGTAAATAAAAAGAACACATTGGAGAAATTCATTAGGACGTCAGAGTGCGTAAATAAACACAAGGTAAACTCGAGAGAATCCAAGATGGCGCAGATGTGTTTACATTATTTTGCTTGTGCAGCGCAGTGCTGCCACTGCTGGTCGGAGGCTGGTATTGAACCAATCCGCACTATTCATGTAAATGAGGATATAATATGAAGTTGAACATATTGTATAATGTTTAATGTTTAATGTTTCATTGTATAAAGTTTAGCCAGTGGTACTACTAAATGAGGGGTTTATTAGAAATCTGGTGGCAATTTTCTCGTAATGGAACAGGCTCATTTCTCACTTCTCAACCTCATCCACCTTTTAAGAAAACAGGTGACAATTTCTCTACTTTTTCTCATCTTAAAATGGGATAACATCATATTTAGTTGTGGGATATTACATGTTTGTCAATGTGTTCTGTTTAGAATATTCAAAACTATGTACTCTCAAGAGCTTCATGTTTTGAACACAGATTATTGTTGATTTGGTAATGTAGCTTGAGTGTGCACACTGTAGACTAAAAAACAAAAATGTTAGCTGCAGACTAGATGAGTAGATTTACCTAACTTTATTGATGTTTTGAAAGTCCTGTGGCTGGTCTCCACAGGAAAAAAAAATGTTATCTTCAGCAGGCCAATTTCCAGTCAAAATGAAGCCCACCTGTATAGCTGAGAAATTGGTTTGCAGCAGGGGCGCATGGACCTGTTTCAGCTTGCAGGGATGTGCTGGTTGCTTCCAGTTTGCTCTGTAAACCAATGATTTCCCACAGAGACTTGTTTGAAATTATTCAAAATTGTCAGTGAGGTCACTGGAGGGGAACTTCAGTCAGCAGATAAACTGCTCTGCTTTCGACCCCCCACCCCCCACCCCCCTTTTCACCATATGCTTCAGCTGACGCATCCCTGACCCCCTGTGGGCAGATCTCTTTAAGCACGCTCAGCTGTATTTCTATGTACAGATCAATTTGGTTGGAGTACTACAGTTTGTCTCTGAGATATCTGGAGAACACTGGAGCATCTGCTGTGTGTTTGTTGCCCAAGCACCCTGCCGTAGCATGTCTTATTTGGCAGAGTTATCGTGGCACTTCTCATACAGCCTATGCCTTTACTCGTGCATCCCCAGCAGCAGTGTATGCTGATAAAGGACTCCTTCAAGTTCAAAGCACGTCCAAAACCACAGGCGACACTCTTTCCCCTGAGGTAGTGACTCCGTTTGGTCCTTGTTCTTCCCTACAAATGCTGAAAACGGTGTGCCAATCTCTCAGATGGAGCACTTCCTTACAACAAAGGAACAAAGGGATGATTCTGAATGCCATACATGCCTAAATGAATCCCTCATATAGTATTCATGTTATGCCCCTTCATGGTGTCTGTATGAATCGTTTTCAAGAATTCCTTACATCTCGTGACTGCTTTGTTATTATTTTTGTGCATCAAGGAAACATTAGCTGCCTCTGTAGTCCGTCCATTTATGATGCCCATTGGAAGTGAAACAGTCAAAATTTGAGAAGGACATGCTGTAAATGTTTTGCATAGGGTGTGAGAAAAGAGCATTTCACTTAGGTTTTCTGGTGGCTCTAGAGGAGTAAAAATCTCTAACACGTCAGACCAGACCATACTACATTTCTTTCTGCAAGACTTGCAGTCACTGAGTCAGTTAATAAATGGCAAAGTGGGTTCATAAAAAGGGGCAGCACTTGCCTAGAGGTTAGAGGAGTTGGCTGGTGAATGTGAGGTTGTAAGCCTATATTCTCTGACCAGCTGAAAAGAGATGGGGTGTTTGAAGTAAAGGGGCAAAAATCTTCCCTTCTTCAGAAAGTACTGCTGCGATTCCCCTTGGGCAAAGTACTCAACCTCACATATCCACTGTGAAACTACAAACTGGTCAGCAGTATAAACAAGAGAGTGAGCTTTACCTTTTAGAAAAGATGACAATCTAACATTTGACCTACATTTTATAAAGGAGAAGATAGAGGCTTGGATAATATTACTTCACAAGTCTCATTTTTTTAAACACAGGCCTCAAAACTGTAAGCCAAGCAGGAAAAGTATATAGGCTCCAAACCATGAATTTAAACTGAGTTATAAATCAGTAGCAAAGCTTCTGATTTTTATTAATCTCTTAAGAATTTAGCTGTTATTAAAACCCTGAAACATTCCTCAGCTCACTCGCAGTGATGATCCTAAAACTCTTCTGTTCACTTCTTCCAGACTGTGCAAATGAAAGCCGTTAATTACCACACAGATAACAGCCATTGTGCTTGTACTTCATTAATGGTGCAGTGTAGGATAAATGTGGGATTGTTTATAGTTAATTTCCAGAACTGTTTCCCACCTGTTCAGTGTGTTTCCCTGAGGCCATGTCCAGTAAACTGAAGCAGTCTCCACTTCCCCTACAAAACATGAATGACTGTTTTCCAAACTTTATGAAATAGCTGTAGTGCACAGCCCATTGTTTACAACAGGTTACTATTCAATTTATTGTTGCCAAATGTTACCAATTAATTTTATCATTATATTTATAATCAGTATTTTATATTAAACACTAATTACTTAGGCTTATTTCTGTCAGAGAACTGGTTCATGAGGCAAAAGTAAAAACCAAAAATTGATTTTTGGGAGAATGATGCTTCACTCAAGGGCTTTGCAGCTTTTTCCAGAGATATCTACTCTGCTGCATGGTGTTAGTCAGAGATAGAGTTTGGACAAGAGAGAGGAGACTCCATGGTAACATGCCAGCTCAATGGATGTTGTGAAATCCTCCACAGCATTTCTTTGTCCAAGTTGTTTTCAGTTTTATAGCAAGTGTGAAAAGTGCTATTAATATCATGAACAACATCTAATAAAGCCCAAATGTATATATTTAGTGAAAGATATTATTATTGTTGCTGCAATTTACAATTCAACAAGTGATGGAGAAAATAGATTTGTATCCAGATTTCTTTTTGCAGTGATGAGGTAAAGATTTTTTCTAGTGCAACTTTCAGTTTCAGTCCTTGTAGTTTATCACGGTGTTTTATTACTGTGCAGTAAAGCATAAGTACAGTGCTGATCGGTCTGCTTTGTTTTTTTGGCAACTACTTGCTACATAATCACTGTTGTAGAATTTTGGCACCGTGCGACCAGAGATCACTTGTCTATTAAATTTTCTGGACCCTACAGTCACATTTTTCTTCCTCTGACGTTCAGCTAAAGAAGTTTGAGTTTCTTTGCTTTTGTGCTGTTTCATCTATTCAGCCACAGTGACTGTCGCTGCTCATGATAACTGCCCAGTCCTTCTGTTTATTGCAAGCTGTTGGAGCAGCTGGAAACATAAAACACATTACTTCCTGTGTGCCAGACAATTTTTCCTAGACGAAAACTACTATAAACCAGGTGCTTAGAACTGCAAATGTGAAAGCTGTCATGAATAGGATATTCTTTGAATCACATTTCTGTGTTATCAAAAGGCAGCAACGAGTAAAACAATTTCCCTTTTCAGCAGGAACCTTTCCATGAACCTGAGAAACTGTTAGAAAGTCAAGATGTTTGTTTATTCTGACTACAGACATCTCTTTTTGGTTGCCTCCACTTGGGTCTTACCCCCAGAAATGTTCGGGTTCCCAAGGTAAGGCTCTCTAATAGTTTGGGCACAAACAGGTGGAGACTGAAGTACTGAAGGCTCATAAAGGGACAGTCCTATTAAAGGGTCACAATTGCAGTAGGAGTAAAAGGTCAGGATTGGTCAAACACAAGTCTCGCTGTTCAGCAAGTTGTGTACGGCATTTTTTTTAGAGTTGAAGACACATTTTCAAGAGCAACTTTGAATACGAGAATAATTTAAACACACTTTCAAAAGCAGACACAATAAGTAGATACAGCTCCTCTCTTCCTCTGCACATCCATCCTCATTCACTATTGTTGAGATGCAGGAAACACAAACACGCCTGTGCTGCAAAAATCATCTAGTCCCTAAGTTATCCCTTCTTCCTTTGTGCTCCTGAACTATTTAGCTAAACAGATTTAAACTTCCGTACTGGACTGAAAGAGAACTACATTTTTACCGACTTCTAATTCCGACGTGTCATGTGCAGCCTTGTTTCAGCAGAATGTGACGGCATGAACGCTCTTGTCGTCTAACCAAAATTAGGTGGTTAGATGCCACCTCCTGACAAAGCCATCATTGTGTAATCACCGGCCATTCATCTAAAATGACATGGTGACAGATGTTTTGGTGAGAGGATGTACAGCATCTTTTTGCTACAAGAGCACTTCCTCTGCAGCTTCCCAGCTGTGCTGGCAGCTGTATCTGCTGACAGCTAACATGGATTCTGCTTTGTGTGCAGCCGCTAATTTTCATGTGATCTCCATATTTGGAAAATGCTTCTGCAATCAAGATACTAAGCTCAAGTTTTTACACAGAGCAGCTAATATGTGACCTTTGGTTCTGCTGCAGTTTTTGACTGACTGGTTTAAAGAGTGAAAAATACGGGTCAGTGACACCTGAGAGTTCTAATCAGGTCCTTTTGTTTTTCTCTTATTTTAATTTCAGAGAGAAAAAGGGATTTTTTATTAAAGATTAACAAAGCCAAGCTCACTTTTAAGCAACCTCTACTGTTCAAATGCCAAAGGACTTCATTAACTATATCCTGGTTTGTGCTTTTCACAGCACGATAATGAGCATAAATAGTGGGCCACAGTATGAGAAAAGATTTGAAAAAAAAACTCTTTAAAAAAGTATCTGTTTTATTTCACTCTTTTTATCTGAGGAGCAATTTTCAGACAGGGGGTATTTCTTTGTGGAGCTTAAATTGAGTCCAAAATTTGAAAAAAAAACAAAAGCTGGGGCCCAAACTTGGCACGGCCTTAATCATCTATCAGATATTCTGGATCATGTCCAAATGAGAAGCAATTGAGCTGCCATAATCACCATGACATATTAAATATGACCAGTTATGCTAATGGGATAATTCATTAGGCTAATTAATGTACTAATTTGTGTATGTTTCACGCCAGTGTGATTGTCTTCTTAGAACTCGTAGGTGTTAATGTCAGTTCTGTAAAGTACGATGTGGCAGCAAGGAATTTAACTTATTTAGAGAAAATGTATTTTGCTGTGTTTAAATGCAAATGTATGCATTTCTGTGCTCAAAAATCTCATCACATCTTCCATGAGTATCAAGTATGACAGACAGACACCAAGTTGATTATGCACCATGTGCTGGCAGGAGGTCAAAACACCCTGATGGTGAAGAAGTGTAACACAGTACTAAAAGTGCCGAATGAAGCAGTGGGAGTCCTTGAAGAGAAATGCCTCATATTACTGCACCAAACTTTAGAGACAGCTTTTATTTTTTATATGTTTGACATCTTAGTCAGTGCTGGTTCTGGTAGGAACAGGTCTGCTTTTACTTCCCTGTAGAATAACCTGAACTTAACCTGAAAAGAAAAAAATCAAGGCAATGTCCTCTTACTTCATGGAGGTGTTGGAATAACATGGTGGGAAACAGCAGCTGAAAAACTTGCTTTATTTGTGGCAATGAAAAACGATGGTGCAATAAAACTACTGCAAGAGTTTTTTTTGTCTCTTTTTAAGTTGAGGGACAAGGACAGGATGTTTTCACTGATACAGACTTCTTCCTGGATTTGATAACGCACAATAGTGACAGTAAAACTTTACTCCGGCTTGTGAAGGCAGTACAAAACAGCTTCACTTTGAAGTGTCCGGGGAATATTTCTGAGAATGCAACCAGTGAACTCACTTCATTTTGTTCACATTCCCACCTGGAAGCCGCCCATTACCAGCACAGTTGTCTGTGGACCAGTGAGTAGTGACAAACAAATGACTGGGAGTTAAAGGACCCATCCAAGCACGTCACAAAGCCAGATGTTAAGGAACTGAGCAAGTCTCGATGCATGCAGGCTGGCATTTTCTCAAATGTTAGACCAATAGTTTATGAATTTGCAAACAGTACCACATATATATTTCATCTTTATTAATTATGGATGTTAATTGCATTTTAATTTCTTTGCACATTTTATTCTCATGGTTTTTTGTGGAACACTAGCTTAGGTGCATTAATTTACAACAAGTATTACACACAGTGAGCATGCTGCTTCATCACTGAAAAAACAAATCTAACCTGATTAATACACCTCTTTAAAAAAAGTTATTATACTTTCAGAAAAAAACATCAAACTAAATCATTAGCTTTTTATTTTTGTAAAAGAAAACAAATTATTTGGGCAATGCTCCAAGGATAATGTTTTAAACAATTTAAACAGATCTCTGTCTGATTCAAGACAAATTAAAAAAGAAAAAAAAAAGAAAACTAGTAAAAACAACATAGGATAAATGTGAGGGTGAGTGACTGAGTGACTTGCTGCTACCTCATTTCCCACTGCTAAGGTGCACTTAACTCCCATCTGGCCTAGTTGGGCTGCTCAGTGGGTAGTAAATAAAAACTCTGCTTGTTCGGGGCAGCTCTCAGGTGTGACTGTGTGTTATGAAGCATGCTGTTGATTTCATGCTCAGTGAACCTGTCCTTAAAAAGTTTTCTTCTTGGCTCCAACATTACGCACTTGATAGACAAATTATCAAACTGGCAAACATTGTTTACCCATTGTGGGTCTTAAAATTTAAAACTTCAGATTTTATATACCACAAAGGAAACAACCCTCACCCACCATCTCAGCAGCAGTGAAAACAAACAGGTGGACTGTTAACTTGTTTTGTCAAGTGCCGTATTTTAGATTAACAATTAACTTTGAACCCAAATGTTCAGACCAACATTGACAGAAGTTGACAGACGTCCCCCAAACAATCAGACAGAAGAGGAAATCCAGCATCTGTCAGATTCCACTGACTGATGATGGTTGTGTCGTGGGCTTGCGCTTGTGCTGCTCATCACTAGATTTTTGTAAGTTAATTACCTAATAATATTACAAAGGTGTAACACATTTTAGCTGCTTTCTTCTGCATTTAGTCTTCACAACTTTTCTGCTGTGATCAGTGATCTCCAGCAGCCGAGCAGTTGTTTTCAATAAATCCACTCTATGCCACCTCCTCAACACCAAACAGCAGAAACACAAAGTTAGTAACTAACTAATCTGTTAATCATAGTGGCACACCTGTCCAGATGTTTCTGTCAGATGGTGGAAACCAAAACAGAACACTTGAAGACCAGCTCTTCTATTGGCCAGAAACCAACTCCACATGAATGTTGATGTTGCTCCACATATACTGTTAATCCTCAAATAGTGGTCTGAACTTTTATTTAGCTTCTGCAAAACTGCAAAACGTATCCCACTATTTAAAATGGTCTCTGTTTAATTAGTTTTATTCAGTAGAAAGCTCTGTTTTGATGCTTCAAAAGGGATATGGAGCAAATAAAAACACTGAAGTTGCTGCATTACACTGTTAATACAAACTTGAAACTTTAGTTAACCATTTTGAAATAAAATCCCACTACTACTAGACAGAAATTCATCTCCTAACTTGATAATTACTGAGAAATGAATCATGCTAAATTCATTCTCTGCTGTTTTCTAGAGCTATTTGTTTATACAGACCACAATCCACAGCCATCACTAGAAACCTAGCATTTAATGTAGGTGTTCCTCAATGGTTTGTAACATTTAAGCTTTAATAATTACTTTATTAAGTGATAATATACCAGTGTTTCCAACTTGTTACATTGCCCACATATGTGACAAAAAAATGGCTTATTGCAGGTTTAAAGGATTAAACTGCGGCACAAAAGCACTTCAAAGAAATTGGTCTCATCAATCAAGACCCCTCCATCAATCACATCTAAGTCCCTACATTTACAAGACTCTGAGTTCACAGCTATGCTAAGTTCAAAAAAGCTTCAAAGAAGCTTCAAAGAGGCGAACTGCCATCTACAACCCTCCTCCTAAACCCTTTAGGATACCACCACTCCGATATCCGCGACTCATTAGACATGACGACGGCTCCAAATGCCAAGCGGATAACAGCACTGCATCCCTGTGCCACCAGATGACAGATAAAGAAGGAGATAGGCCCTTGTGTAAATTTGTTGGCTGCATGTTGTGATGACATAATTCATTATCCCCCATCCATTTTATGAGGCTGTTATCTATTTCACTCAGATATTATCCAAACACATAAAATGTGATAACACCGAGCTTTGAACTTATGCCGGCGTATTGTGCCTTGCCACTAAATCCCCAAACAGCACGGTTACATTTCACCACTGAAGGAGGAAAATCACAAATGCTTCCAAGGACTGTGTTTATCGAGTGTGTGTGTGTGTATATGTAATTAGATACTACCTATACATTGCTGTCTCCTCTATATTTATGCCTATGTGACTGTCAGTTGTCTGTTTTTACATCCAAACCTCTAATTATGTTTTGATGTATTTGGTCTCCCTCAATTAAGGTCACACAAACAGACCATACTTTGCATGTTTGGAATACTTCTTGAACGTGGGAATATGCGAGTCAGTCAGGATGGAAATGGAGGATGAGAAAAAGTTATTTTTCTGCCCTGGTAGCGACTGCAGAGCCTGAGAGCTAAATCACTTTCAAAGTTAATCTGCTATAAATCCTGGCAGGCAGTCCAAATCTAGGCAGAGAAACTTCTGAAATCAAATGTGGAATTTCAATGATCCTCGCCGTCAGAAACTAGGTGCTTCAGTGGAACTCAACAACAATACCAAGAAACATAAACAAGCCAAGGTGTTTCCCTTCTTGAACACACCAGCATCTCATTTAGCTCCACCTTGAGTCTTACACTGAACATATGAAAGGTCTTCTGTTGCAACCACAGTGATGTCAGCTGTGTGAGACTGGTGCATTGGAAAAGGGATTTAGAGCAGTGAAAACATTAAGAAAGTTGTGAGGGTAACTAGAGTTCAGCTGGTCAATCACTGGAACGTTAATGAGCCTCTGATGTGTTTCTAACCTAGCAGCCTGCTTTGTTCTCAGCAGGACTGTAGCTGTTTTGTGTTATGGCTGTGGGCTTTCACTGATCGCTGAGACTGACTGAGGGATCCTGCAGGCGCTCAAACATTACTTCCCTGAACTCGCAAGCAGGATGTGTAATTTTTCTGTCAAGATGAAGACTCAAAGAGTAAAAAAAGTTGAGGAAATACTTGTTTTGCATGATAAATATACCAATCTGCCTGTCACTCATCCACTTTGCACAAATCACTGGTCATGAATGATTTAAGGATTTTTCTGTTGTGACTGACTGACTTTGTAAAATTATTATATTGTATAACTGTCAAAAAATAACCTTCAGTCTGCCTCAGTCTTGCATTTGCATTTTTTTCTGCCTGGCTTTATCTATCCAGAGGCAGAAGTTTGGCTTTGTGCTAACCTAAGCCAACCGGATAGCAGCAGTAGCTTTGCATTCACTGTACAGACATGAGACTGGTATCGATCTTCTCAGTTCTTGGCAACCAGATAAGCATATTCACTCAAATGTCAAACTGTTCCTTTAAAAGGCTCATAAAAATAAAAAAATTGAACTATGACTTCATGGTAACTGGGAAAACTTTAGCTGCTGAGGAGGAAGATGCTTGATTTGATGGAAAGCCCCAGAGGAGCTACTGAATGGATGTCGTGTGGTATATAAAATTTATTTTGGTAGTTTTAAATTTTTGTTTTGTAAATATAAAAAAATGATTGAGTGAGTGAATAAGCATTGCATCTTTAGGAGGTTTTTTTTTATATTTCATTTTACTAACATGTACAAATTAGAGCAGAAGGTGCTGCGATGGTATAATCTACGTACATCCATCCATTTTTGATCTGATGTGTCCACAAAAGAAATCCGCCAAATTCTCTCAAATTGTAAACATTAGCACCCTGCATGTGTGTGTGTGTGTGTAGATTTCCAGCTAAAAACAAATAGGATTTTTTTTCAGCCACTACAAGAGATGGGGATTTCCTGGATTATTATGATTTTTTTCAAACAGAATTTCATCCTCTGATCTTGTCCAAAATTGAATCAATTGTTCCTGAGTAACTTTCATCTAATGCCAGACCTTGCACTTGTAAAGAGGCTCAAGGTTTTCTCAGAGTATATCATGTGTCTTTGATCCACCCAGGCAATCCTCTAAGAAATGCCAGATAGCACACTGTGACCAGTCCCACGCTGCCAGTTTGTACTGAAGTTTAAACTAGTTCATCCCTCTGAATGTGTGTGTGTGCATTATTCATCATAGCTCTGAATAACCACCCAGTGAGAAATTGAAGTGGTTTTAATACATACTTTTGTCATGCACAGGATTTCTGTTGAGTTAGGGACAGCGTCTGAGTATAAACAGCCTACGGTGCATTACCATCTCCAGTTTGACCCTCAAATCCATATGAAAACCACAATTATTAACAATTAAGGGCACGAGTGAGCGCCACAAAATATTTATACCGGTAGTTTTACGCAGCACCTTTGCGTGCCGTGGCGTCTATAAGTTCTGTGTGACAAAGGTTTGACAGGGACTTGGACATTATATGACCCACATTACAATCATTTATGATCTCCATACGAGGCAGAGGCAGGAAAGACCTTGACTTTTCCTTTATAGGCACTTAATTTATAGGCCATTTCAAATGTCGAGAAGCGCAGGCTGTCGCTACATCGGGGAGAAGGTCTGGCAGCAGCACATGGCTCTTCCATTGTTAACAATCATTACATAATCAGACTGATCTGATCTACCGTACTGTGCCCGGAACAGTGCCGTCACACTTGGCCACAGCGGTGGTGAACACTGAACTGCGACCCGCGATATCATTAAAATGCAATGCATGGCCAGACCGCCCTGACACCCGCCTCCCAAAGTGTCATACACTTCCAACAAACAGCAAACAACAGTATTATTATCACAGAGGCAGCCTGTTCTGTCTCCTTTCTGGCTTCGGCCAATGCCACAAACTCTCCAACCCACTCGAACATATTTCACAAAGCCTCAAACCACACTTGCCATCAGTGTGCACGACAGGATTAGAGCAGAAACCTAAAGCCTGTTGGCCCTCACTCTTAAGGTTTGTGCTACTTCTATTATTGTCTGACCATCTGCCAGAGACCCGTCTCGATATTTCACCCGGCCTCAGCTTTAAAAGTAGCCATGAAAACCTTGTTCTGCCGTAGTGTATGAAATGGGTTATGACAATAACAATTTAACAATCCACTTCGAGTTCAATCAAGACGTGGAGTGGAGGAGGTCATGCTTCAGAAATCTAGAGCTGTTTGAGAAGTCAGAAGACAGAGCCTCATACTGTTAGCTAATATTGATCCTCAAAGCAAAGAAAAGAAAAAATATAATCCAGTGGAAATGTTGCCAGTTTGATTCCCATGCACACATCACAGTAAGTTAAGCACATGCTAATAATCTAAATTACAATATAATGGCCTCCTTTCTCTGTAAAACAAAAAAAAGGTGATGAAAAGAGGTTTCTTATTTGTGTGCATCTTTTCAAGCAGCTGCAAAGTCCTATAAAGAAGAAATGTAATGTGCACAATAGAAGAAAAAAATGTTTTTCACATCATCAAACAAACTGCTGCTTGCCAAGAGAACAAGAATGTCAGGAGGTAGCATCTCCTAAACATGGCAGCAGAATAGCGAACCTCAGTGTGTGTGGGTCTACTGCACAATAAAGATTCCACATATTGAAGAGGGGAACAACAAAGACAGACACAGAGACACAGATGGGAGCTGGCAGCAGTTAAAGCTTAGCTAGGAGTGGGAAGAAGGGAGATGAAGAAAGGGAAGCAATGTTACAAGTGTCATTGTTGAGGTGGGCTGGGCTCTTTGGTGAGGAAACATGAAAACAAACAACTAGCATCCCTTAAAACATTTGAAATGTAAATAATAATTGGGAGAAATCTCTTTTTTTTTTTTACACTATTCTTTGTATTTCTGTTTTCCATGTGGACCCAGGGATGGAGAATGACCACAGCATAATGGCTACAGAATGGTAGACACTCACCATCCACACCAAGAGCTGCTTGTCAAACCCAGACTAACAAAGAAAAAATGACTTGAGAAGAATTCAAGAAGTAAACAGCCTACAAATCAGACTGGTGCCTTTATAAAAGTGCTTTAGCCTGAAAACTGCTCCTGTGGAGTCATTGTGGATGTAATGGGCAGCTCTCAGCTGTGAATACAATATACTGTACGTAACTGTGACCTTGACACCAGGCGCCACATTGAAAGATCTCAAACTGAAGTCTACTGAATTCAATGTACAGATGTTTTTTTTTCCCTTCCCAGCAAGACAGAAACCAAACAAAAAGACTGGTTAGATATTATAGGACTTGTGCTTATTTTCTTCAGAAGACTGATGGCACTACTGTGATGCCTGGATGACAGATACCAAGTCAGAGATGCAGGAGGAAACAGTTAGCATGTCTTCAAAGTTCACAGAATGCTTTGGCTAGAACATGTAAAAACCATGAAGTTACATGCTGTACAAAGAGAGCCCCGTAAGAAACAAGAGAAAGATTTTTTTTTTTTCTTGTTTTGTTTTTTTAATGGGTGCTGCTGGATCTATTAGGATGCAGGGACTTTACACATCCTGTAGTCAACATGTGGTTAGCAGGCTGACAGCGAACATGCTGCACAGAAGTACTGCACTGTAAAAAAACAAGAGCTCGAAAAACTGAAAATATCAAGGCAACTGGATGCAATAGATTTTTGAGTTTTCTCAACTTGGAGGTTGAGTTTCATGATTTTCCACTCAACTCCCAAAGATGAGAAAACTCAAAAATCTATCGCCTCGAGTTGCCTTCATATTTTCAGTATTTGAGCTTTTGTTTTTTTTTTACACTGTGGTGGACAAATGAGTTTCTTCTTATACAATCTCTAAATGTGCACATTAAAAGGACAACACTGAAATTCAAACAACCTGTTAATCAGTGAGCTTAAACAGAGTTCATACGACTTCTTTTCACTGGCATCAATCTTCTCATCAGGCGGTTGTAAAAACTAAATAGTGTGCATAATTCCCCAAACTCTACTAAACTGTTACTTCAGGTTCACCAAAATGTCAAAAGATGATATATTCTCAATTAGCTCAAGTGGTTTAGTTTTGTGAGGTGGATTGAAATCCATTTGTAAAGCTTGTGGAATTGAAATGTTAAAACCAACAGAGTGAACCTTGAGTGAACTAAAGACCTTAATAGGTTTTATTGGAACTATTTTCTGCAGAAGAAACAGTCAATATAAAAAGCCGTTGACTGTGTTCAGTGCCGTTTGTGCCACAAGCTAATATTCATCGCAATGAGGTGGAGGTCGGACATTTCAGAGACATGCATCTTAGAACCTTAGGGGAAATTCAACAAATAACTCAAAATAATGACAGAATACTGAGTGAAAATATGTGTTGTGAATCATTCAAATGAATGGACCACATAAATGCCAAAACCGGTTTGGAAAATGTGTTTATATAGTTTGATTATCAATTCTGACTTTGCCCATCTGACATTTGGTTCATATTTATTTCAGTGGAGCTAAGACAGAGCATATTAGACACATATGTGGGTTTTGGAGATCTGGACTTTTAAAGGAAGCTCTTTTTATCCCCCACATTTGTTCAGTGTTCCCGCAGAACCCATAGATGCTATAATAGGTGGCAGAGTAGGTGTAAGAGGCAAGTGCAGAGCATTAGTGGTGAAATGGAGAAAAAAAAAAACAACCTTTTGGACCTAAAAAGTGAGCTTCAGCATTTGTGGTGGCATTTGACATCTGTACAGAAAGCCATGAGAGTACTACTCTGAGAGGATATACTTTTTAAAACCAGTTTGCTCTCTAAAACAGCCCATAAAGGACATCCCAGAAGGTAATAGGTAAAGATTTTTTAACCTGCTGCGAAGCCAGGACACTTGAAATCACTGCGAGGACCCTAAAAACGGTGCCATTTTCAGAGGTAGTGGCAATTTTCCTTCCCAACATACAGCTTTAGCGTCATATCATCCAAATCTGCCTCCAGACCACACTACCGGCTGCCATTACTGGGTGCCCACACCCGCACATAGACTGATGATCCTCTCAAATCTGAAATGCTTTGATCAGTTTCTCAAGCATTCTATTTTTCCTCTTTCCGGTGAAAAGCATTATTGACTTGAAAAGTCTTTGCCTCCCCATGGTGCTCGAAGAAAGTCATTGTAATGAAAAGCGGAGCAGCTCCATTAACACTATACCTGCTCAGCTGGCACCTATCTCCTGTGGTGAAATGGCTAAATTGGATTAAATAAACAAGAGGAAGAGGCTTTTTTTGGTTCTGGAGGTGTAAAATGTTTTCTTGGTGGGAATGTTCTGTACACTGCTGTCTGTACTCTGTGTTTGGATGTAAGTGTAAACTGAGGGCATTTCAGCACAGAAGTCTACTGTAAACATCGATTTCAATTTTCACCGTTTCTTATTTATTAAAACTTTCAGAAGTATCCCCACTTTACTATTAAAAATAGATAACTTATATAAATGCAAGATCAATGTGTGTGTGGTTTGTATTCTAAAGGAGAATCAATTAGTGAGCAGAGTCTTGAAAAGATCCACAGATCCATCTAATGCGCCATTGGAAATAGATTCTATCTTCTGGTTTCAAAGAGCTCTGACAGATAAAGTGAATGCATTGCTCGGATAACGGTATTGAAGTTGGATCGCAGAGGCTTTCAGATGACTAACAACTCAAACTGTGTGGATCCTCTGACGTCCTCTACAAGAATTTTAATTAACGCTGCAATTAGTCAAAGAATGCATTGTGCCTTATGAATTACAAAGAATGGCAAAATTGTGCAGGAAGTACCACATGCAGGCTGCAAATGATTTCAAGTATTTATCAAGATTTTTTTTTTTTTTTATCTGCTAGCACTGACTGTAAACTGATAAAATTGTCACCTGGGAGACCAAGGTTTGACATTGCCCATTAATACATTGACAGGTGGTATTCAGACCATTATTAAAAGAAGGATTTCCAGACTGTGAAAGCATCAGCATAAAGTAAAACTATGCAAGCGGCATGAACTAAATGCACTTTAAGTGAAAAGAAAAAATACTCAATGCAGAAAAAATAAATAAAATTCTCTACAAAATACTCAGGAAAAGTGCAAAGTACTTAGTAAAGTTGTTCAATAATGAATAAATCGACTTAGTCAGTGTTTGTTATACCAATAGTATGGTGTGTTCGGTGTTTCTAATGGGATAATATGTTTAAAACATGAGAGTAATTGTTAAAAGTTGCTAAATCAGTTGTATTTATAGTCTCATATAGGTTTCACCGCTCCATAAACAGCGATGGAGCCACTATATCCAACAACAGAAACATGTTGTAGAGGGTCTAAGCTGTAAATCTAAGTCGTATCGATAGCAGAACTTAATCTGGTTTTATGGTAGCTTTAACTCCATCTGCTGCACGGTCGCGGAGATAATAAAAAAAAAAAAAACATCTGACCCCAAATTTCATCAACACAACAGTTTAATGTCCATCTCCGGCGCAGGAGCCTGTAGTCTAATATACTGCCAAATGAGTCGGGCGCAAAGCTGAGGATGAAAAACAAAAGTATAATCCCTCTGCTGCTAACGGTGTCACTCAAGGATTAGCGTGCCAAGGAAAAAAAACAACACACTAAGTACTACGCGGATAAATTAAAAGCTCTGGGCAACGTGGCGTGCCTCCAATCGTTTGAAAAAAGAAAGAAAAAAAAATCATTGATTGTGCCACAATGGGCAGCGTTTGTGCGTCTTTGTGAGCGCCCCGACAGAATAACAGCAACTGTAATCTGAACTTCAGATACCCTGATATCAGCTGATGTGAGCCTCCGGGACCTGGAGCCGAGTAAATTGAAATGGCAAAAGCTTGAGGCAGTAGATTGGGAGATATTTTCTGAGCCGAGGAGACTGACCTGGTAGATTATTAGGAAAGAGTTGTGGCGCCTCACCGATGATGAGGGTTAAGCTGGGTGTCT
>OOFC01016443.1:16064-41778 GCA_900323345.1 Pseudochromis fuscus
TGACGGCCACCATGAGACTGTTCCTGTGTCGACCTGCTGAAACACAAGACATGCTGGGAAGACTGCTGCACTACTGCATAGGTGTGTGTGTGTGTGTGTGTGTGTGTGTGTGTGTGTGTGTGTGTGAGTGAGTGTGAGTGAGTGTGAGTGTGAGAATGAGGACATTAAGATAAACAAAAGCGCCTCATAGACCTATAAGATAACACAATATTTAAGTGCAGTCCATTTACAAAGATGTATGGACCATATTACACGGAATCATAAATGTCGTGCTCCATCTTGAACGCTGGTCGGCGCTGTAGATGTTTTTTTTAAATAAAGTTATTTTCAATTGAAACAAAATGGCAGCGCCCTGTGGTCCCCGTGTGGTTCCACTGAAAATGTGAACGGATTAAAAACTAAGTAAAGTGTTATTAGCTGCATTAGAAACCAGGTAAAGTAACGTTGAACTATTTAAGTAGATGCCGTTGTCGTTTATCATGCACGCGGTGAACTGTAGTGATGTTGGTACAGACACGAGGACAGATAAACATCTGAAGATGATGTGAATTTATTTGAATTTCACAGCAAATATGTTTCTCCTGTTCATTATTAACACATAACTGCTGTTTGTGTTCCTCTGACAGCTCAGCATACCCTGTTGGTTTATACAATATACTGAAACATCAATGATGACACCCAAAATCATTAGAGGTGCTGATTATTAAAAATATACTGCACCGTAGGCTATCAGTCAAGTCTTTAAGCCTGATCAATACTAGAATCAATACTAGATTGTTAAGGTTACAAATCAATTTGGTATTTGTGAGTTCAAAAGAAAAGTCTAATAGCAGTATACTGTGTTCTTCCCTATTTTGTAGTGATCCTATCCTTAAATTTACTATTTAAATCAGTTTTTGATAATTTTAATCAATAACTCTGTCTCCTGTTTACTTATTAGCATTCATTTTCCTTTTTTTTTATCTCATATTTTTCACATTTCTGTATTTTCTTGTCAACAACCTTGTATATCTGTCAAACTCTTATTTTATTAAGGAACATTTTTGTCTTGTGCTGCAACAGTTAATTTCAGATGAAGCATGGCGACCGGGGGAAAGTCCGTGAAGAAGGAAAACAAAAAGCCAGTTCCAACCAAGACTTCCTTCACCTCGCCATTCATTCCACAATGGAGCCTACTTCCCCAAGAAGACTTACATTTCATACTGAAAACTCTCAAGGACAAACTGGTCGCCACCGGGCTGGAGAAGAAGGAGGTGAAAGTGTTTCGACCTTGGAGGAAAAAGAAAGAGCAGAAACCTGCCGCCACATCAGAACCTGCTCCCCCGGTGAGCCAGGACACACAGGTTTGTGATTCCACCAAAAACGGCTGGACAGATGAGGCAGCCAGACGTCAGCTGGCCATCGGCATCAACGAGGCCACCAAGGCTCTGGAGAGGAATGAGCTCAAACTGCTGCTGGTGTGTAAGTCTGTCAAACCGAAACACATGACGGATCACCTGATAGCGCTGAGTGCAACGAGAGGCGTGCCGGCCTGCCAGGTGCCTCGTCTGAGCCAGAATGTGTCGGAGCTGCTGGGGCTGAAAAGCGTCCTCGCACTGGGATTCAGACAGTGTTCCTCCCAGGAGGACGAGGTGTTCGCAGACACTGTGAATGCCATTAAACCCAAAGTGCCTTCACTGGATGTTGTATGGCTACAAGGTGCAGTACCCAGAGGGACACCTGAAGACAATGTTGACATGGAGGAGGAGGAGGAGGAGGAGGAGGCAGCGACTAGTGAGACAAGAGGTCAAAAACGAAAACTGGAGAGTGACTCTGAGGTCACAGAGTCTGTCTCATCCTGCACTCTGCAGCCTCTTAAAGTGAAGAAGATCATTGCGAACCCTGCAAAGAAAAGAAAAGTCAAGCCCAAGAAAAAGTCTGTGAAATGAAGCAGGAACTCTGATAAGTTCATTAAAGAACATTTCTGTCTTTTTGTATATTTTAGCACCGTGTTTTTTTTTGGACCATTTAAAATGAGGCTGGTTCTTCTTCTGATACCTCATCACAGGTGATGGCCTCAGTGTGGACAGAAGAGCTGTTTGTCATTCTCATATTGTTTTATTTGAAGGTTTTGGAGGCCCATGGACAGGAACATTTTCACAAAAGGAGGAAAAAAGTATCGGTTTTGGGTTTGGAAAAACTTTTTTACAACATTCACACAAACTCAGCATATCGAAGATATGCTTCAAAGACATGCTTTCTTGAAACAGAATCAGAAAGATCTTTTTTTCATTTGAAATTTTCCAAAGATTAAAGAAAATTATTGAGAAATACATTCTGATGTGAGGATTCGCTGTTTATTAATTGAATATCTGTGAGGTTTGGTTGCGGAAAATTATCTTGATGACCTGCCAGCTCAAAGACATGGTCGCCCACTATGAGCTGTTGTACTAGATCTGTTCCTTGTTAAGTGGTCGGTTAGAGTGCATTGAAAACATGTCTGACCCAGCTAGTTATAAAGTAGTTATTTAATGAAGTTGAATATACTCTAAGTATCTTTACAGATGTTACAAAATAAAACATGTTTCAGTAGGATGAAAAACACAGGTGGAAATACAATGAGCTACTTCAGGTTCAGACTTGTGGTGTTTTGCTTCCTGCCTCACTGGACACTTAAATGAATATTAAATGGAACTTACATACATGGCAGAGGTTGATAGCTGTAATATTGAGAGTTCAGGAGAAAAAAATCATCTATATTTAACCATTTATGAAAACGTTATGTTTTTATATGGCAGTCCTGACAACATCACTGGCTGCAATGATGCAGTCCAACTCACTATGCATAGCTCCCACATGCTGAACCTATATGACATCATATGGGCTCATTAAATATAGCAGGCTTCATGAAATTTCAGATTTTCAGAGATGGATATCTTAGCTGTATGAGCTCTGTATTTACAAACAATCCCATGTATCATTAGTTGATGTCATAATCTTCCAAACTGTATTTCTATTCCTTTAAATATAACAGATTCATTTGTAAGTGTTCCTGCTATTTAAAAAAAAAAGTCACTTGCTGTATTTCTGTTGCCTGTGGTGCGTCTATAAAGAAGTCACTCATCAATCACTCATGTTCCTTTTTAAAGTGAGTTTATTCAATCAAATATCCATGCTGGTATAGCCGACGTTTGTGTTGAAACAGATTGTTATTTGCGTGGGGTCATGTCTAAATGATGCTGGTACAAGTTCTTCAGCTTTTTCACAGCTTACAATGGAATTGAATAAAAATATTGTTCTTCATTTAGAGAAAGCTGTATGACATTTCAAAAGTACAACCCCCCATCCCCCCACCTTCAAATCTTAAAAAAAGAAAAAAAAAAGAAAAAAAAACATTGTTTAAATAAGGCAGGTACTTCTGGTTTGAGTTCTCACTAAAGGGTATGGCTAGTAACATCAATGCTAAAATCAACACGGCAGCAAAACTGACATGCTCAAAGTTCATTCAAACAGCTGCAGGCAACACATCTGTGACACAACAACATCCATGAGGCACACCGTTGACTCAGTAACACACTTTGAGTGTTGAATAAATGCCGGTAACATCGGTCTCTGTGGGCAAAACTCATTTAACCTTTCAATGATTAAAAAGACCTTTGAACCCTGAAACGTTAACTGACCACTGTTTGTCCTTTTGTGGCTTGTCTGTAAAGGGATGAGAAGAAAATGACATTGAATTTCACAGAAAGATTAACAACAAAGAAACGGAAGCAGCCTTTACCTCTTTAAGTTCTGCAGATCCACATGAACAGAAACATCAAACATTAAGAAACTCAGAGCAAAAAGACAAATTTAAACATTTAAGCTTTGAGTAAACCAGCAGCTCCGCCACAGAACGAGTGGTGTGACGGCAGCTTTTCATCAAACATCCTCAACCTGCTCACTGAGCACAGAGAACTGCCAAATGCCCTCCAAAATCAAGTTTTCAAGTTGTCTATTCATCTGGAATTTTTGTGGAAATACTGGAAAGGACAGAAATGATGTCTTAAGACATTTTTTGAAAGGTACAATTATAAATATCAGAACTATTTCACGCATTTAGCTGCACAACACACTAAAAAATGACCTACAGTATATTTTTCTAACACACAAAATACAGTACCATTAAAAATAAATCCAGAGGAGTCAATAAAATGGACTTGGAAAGAGGACAAGCTCAAATTTCAAGCTGATGCAGTTTCTGGTGCAGGCTGTTGTTTATTTAGCTAGAGTACCTGCGGTCAGAGTATTTCTCACATCTCTCTCTCTCTGAGAGTTTGATTAGGAAACATTTAACATCCTACTGCAGATGGAGGGATGGTTGGTTATGTATATATATCAATAAGACCAATCAGCTTATTTACTGTTTTGCAAGTAAGTCTACATGATCAAATGAAAAGAAAATTGACCATGGTGACTATAAACAGGACTTCAACTGAGAACTTTGCCAGAAGTAATTTTAACATCATAAAACTGTCTTGAGGCAGAAACAATTGTGACAGTTTTTCTAGAAAATCCAGCTCAAATTGAATTTTTCATAATTTCTGTGGTGTCGCTCTCACCGCCCTGATGAACTTTACCTTACTCAGCTACTATTCATTTTCACCTCTGAATCAACAGATTTCCTAATTGAACAGCAAACCACTGGCATGCAAATACTCCTCTGCTGCGTTTGTTAACCGTAAATGTATTAAAAATGAAGAAACAGCTTCATAATGTGAAAACAGTTCCTTACATTTGTAAAAAACAAACAAAAAAACAAACAAGGTTGAACAGTATGTACCACAAACCATCTGTTTTTAAAATCTCACCCTTTTGCTTGTTTAGGAACTGAAAAATTGTGCTTCATCAATGCAATACATTCTTCATTAAGAACCACTTGAACCCACATTGAACACACTCAGTGACTTCTACACTACCTATGAGGAAAATACTTTGGATCAGCCCTCCCGAACCCCAAACTCACACTACAGGAATAAATATGATCTGGCTTTAAATGTACAGTTAACTATATATTTTTTAACAAAAACATGTATATCAATGCACCAGGTGGATGAGTCCTTCTTTGTTCATGTGTGTTATTTGATTGTAGTTTGTAGAAGTTAAGATATTTTTCTCCAGGATGCTTGTGAGGAAATAAAAAAAAGTTTCTGTATGTGTCAGAAACATCTTCTCAGCATTTCTAATTCTACTGAGGCCCAAAGCAGCCAACAGAGACACTTGACTGACCACAATGATATGAAAAATAAAATAAAATAAAAAAAGGAACAGTAATAAGTGGAACAGGGCCACAATACACTAAATGCTTGGACAGGATAAACAAAATAGAAAGGTTGTTAATTATATCTCATAGATTATCCTTTACATAGTTCCATGTCAGTGAAATTAAGTGACATGCCAGTCTCTCTGTTGAGGAAGAAGAACTAAACAAAATTCACAATGTCAAGGCATCCTTTTGAATGTCAAACTGGTGTGTGTGTGTTTTAAATGTGAGTGCACATGTCAGGAGCATTGTACTGTATGAGTATCTCAGGCATAGCATGACTTCACATTCAGGATGTTGATGATTTAAGAGTTTTCACCTCCGGGTGAACTGAGAATGTTCTTGATGACACGAGTGCCGAGTGAACCTCCTCCCGGTCACCAGGTTGGTTTTAACTGTTGTAGTTCTCATTGTCTAGCTTGGGCTACCTGTATGTCCAGGTAAAGGAATATCCAGAGGTCGCTGACGACCTCCTGCATTTGTGTGGCAGCCGTGAAGACGCCTGCTACTGAAGAACAAGGCCAACCTGGAACACAGAGATCGTCCTGCTGTTACATGAGTTTTGACAAAAAGATTTAAGGTACTTCCAAAGCTAAAGACAAGACAGAAACACACACATTAATGCACAGAGATGGTGGCAAACTCAACTCACAGACCTTATGTTAGATTGATAATAGGGCCTTAGTTACGATGTTGACAAATCTGACATTTTATCACTATGCTGCTAAAAATGTTGAAATGTTAACAAGAAAGACACAGCAAAGAAAAAAACATACTCTAAAAATAATAATTAAAAAAACCAACAAAAAAACATGAATATATGTATATATTACGCCGACTATGGGTTTGGGATACACCAGGTATTATTGAGCTGATATCCAAAAATCAAATAAAATTTAAAAACAATTGGAAATTCCCAGATTTTTACTACAATAGTTACAAAAGATGAATATTGTAGTCACATAAAAATGAATAAACAACTTACAAAGGACCAGCAACTTTAAAATGTTGTTTTGAAGGTTTATTATTTGATTTGATTGGTCAGTGCTTTTGGACTGATTAATATGTTACTACAGTCTCTACTGATATATTGTTGGTGACACTCGCCTGTAGTTATTATCCAAACAAAAAGAATCTACCTCCACATATGCAACTACTTTTATTCACACCCGTCATTTTCTTGGTCTATCAAAGCCTCTATGAACTGGAAGGCAAAAATGACCCCAACCTTTCCAAACAATTACAAATTTCCTTGACTACTTTAGTGCACTCAATTTGATTATACAACATAAACACAAAACCTGTGTCATCTTGAAATTGCTACTGACCTTATCGGGGTCCATTGGAGGACATTTCCAGTTGTAGAGGTAATACTGCAGATTTCCATCTCCTATGCCAAACTTGAGCTTCTCCAGAAACACCTTATTCTCCATTAGATCCAAGGCATTGAACACATCAAAACCTTTCTGTTAAAACACAGAAAATGAATGATGACTCACACAGCGGTAAGAAAATAAAGAAAATTCAACTAAGAAAGCTGTTCTATGTTTAGTTCTGCCTGATTTGAAGCTCTGTGGGCACAAAGTTCACAGCTGATAAAACCACAGAAACTAATGACAAGTGTTTTATGATAGAGAATAACTTTACCATTTTGGCCAGAATCAGTGCATCATTCATTAAGTCCAGTAGTGGGGTTTGTGTATGAACGTTGTAAAAAGAGTAAGCAGCCTTCAGGCTCCTATGGAGAGGGTGATGCATCACGGTCGATGGCAAAGTGTAGAAACTAGCGAAATCTGTCAGTACGCCACCTGCACCCTGAGAGAGAGAGACGAGCACAACAGAGGTTTAAATGAACAGAAGAGTTGGACACTCAGCATCTTGAGGAAACAAACTGATTCCACACACCTCTACTACGTATGTGTCAATTATGTTGTCCTGTGGTAAGAACCAATGCGCCACCTCCTCCTCTCCCATTGAGGGTGCAAGTTGGAAACGTCTCAAATATTTCTGTAGCAGCTCGGTAACCTGGCGGATGTCACGCTTCTCCATCGGCCGTAGACCTGGAGTCTTGGTGCTCTACACAGCGTAAAGACAGCAAAAGAAAAAAAATGTCCGTGTAAGTTTTCACCATTATTAAGAATGGTTAGGAGAGATCCAGGACTGACAGGTGCAAGTGTTTACATCTGGTAGTCTGTAGAGTTTCATGGTTCTTTGAAGGGTCATGTTTCTGCTCAGGTGGGAGAATTTAACTTCCACAAGCTTTCTAGGATTCAAAGACCGATGCCAGTACCTGAAAAAAAAGAGAAAACAAAAATAGAAAATCAGTTGAGGAATATTATCTTTTCTGACACCACATCCATATTTAAATATTGCAAAGCATACCTGCATGTAGACACAGGTTTAGGCAGTACGACTCCAGCAGTGTACACAGCCTGAAATATTCCTTCTAAGTTCACCCTCCGTGTTATCTCTCTGATTAGCACAGGAGCAACACGCTTTGAGCGGAGCTTCTTATGAACGCACAGAAAGTTGATTTCTACCATCCTCTTCAGCCTGGAGCAGCAGGAATAAAGAAGATGGATCGTGCATTAGAGTAAAAAGATTTCCCATTAACTCATATTACTGCTGTGCTCCAAATGCATATGATCAGTTGGGAGTGCTCACGTGTCATAGATGCGTATATCTGCAGGGATGGCACTGATGAACCCAACAAGCTTCTTATTTGAGGACACTCTTACACCGCAATGCCACTGTGGTAACCAGCCAGGTGGACGTAGAGCCCTGAGAGGGAGACCAGACACTTAAATACTGAACGTATCAAGCGATAGAGAAGAAGTTGAATGCTTACCATTTGAGAAAACTTGGTGAATAATCAAATCTGAACATATTATCATCATCCTCCACGTAGTTCTCATTTAAGAGCGTGTACAACTCCTTCAGCTGAAAGAGAAAACCAAAATAGTTATTTATTTAGTGCGTGTATCAGTTCTATTTTTTAATTTTAAAAAAATGTACTTACTACATCTGCATTACTGAGATCCAGAGTGTCCCACATAAAGCCTTGAGGTAAAGAATATGGCTCCTGTCTGATGTTTTCTTTGTCAGCTTCAATAGGCCCGTGACTCGTCACAACTTCATCTGCAAAAATAGCACAGCTCTTGTCAAAGATACAAAACTAATTTACAGTCAGCGCCCTCCAACAAGACCTGAACATTTCCAGTCTTTGCATTTTCATGAGGAAACATTAGTCTTGAGGAGTGGTGACCTGAGGTGTCTTTTTAGATAGATAAAAGCACAAAACTACTGACAGCATCAATAACAACAATAAAAATGGGCTTCTGTTGGTTTTGTGTTGAGCAGGCACACAGCTCCTACTAAGACCCAGCTCTTTGGCAGTAGTCGTCACAAAAACAACTTAATCTAAGGTAGCTAAGCACGCCCAGTGAGAATGCCTGGACCACACAGCTGACATGTTTTTGGGAGACTGGGTTTGAGCAGCACCAATTTATGAGATTATACCAGTAGATGGCAGTGGTGCATGAAAACAATGTTATAGAAAGGTAACAACAACTTTTTGGAGTATTTTTCTAGCACAAGTCAAATAAAGTAAATATGAATTGATCCAGCATTGCTCTTGCTTGCTCTGCCTAAATTTAAGCAGGTACTTACTTAACTTGGGGACCGGCTGGGTGTCCCAGAACTGGTACTTGTGCTTGGCTGCCTCGTCGATACTCTTTGCTGGACCCTGGCAGGACAGCAGCTCCATGGCTCTCTGGATGTCCTGCAGCTTCTGAATGGGCAAGCCAGGGTTCTGAGTACAGAGAGGAGGGAAATGAGTATGAAGACAACATAAAGCAACCCCATCTGTTGTCTGCAGTCATTAAGCCAAAGACTGAATGTTCTACATAATGTCCAAATGTAGACAAAAGATGAGGGAACGTGTGATTTTTTTTACACCCATTCAAACATAGACACTGCACAGTATTACTATACTGGCTTAATCACAAATTTCAATGCGCACATCATTACACTGTTGATCACTATATTTCTGTTTTAGTGATGAAGCCATGCTGAAGACACATCGGCTCATGTCACAGACAGTGTTGTACTCCAGGCAGCATGCAGCATCATCATCCAAGTCACATTGAATCAGGGTAACTGGACATAGTTTCATTAAGACGTTCTGCCTCTCATCCAAGAGGTTTCAGCAGTTCCAGTCTTCTGAATAAAAGGTGAAACATCTTCAAGAGTCTTTAACCAGATATTAAATACAACTTGGATAACCACGATCTGGATAGTGGATACCTGAGAGTGTTTCTCAAAACTGGGAAGGCTTGTGACATGTACACGAGGTGAGCGTAACTGGGAACAGCAACATCTATCAAGGCTGTGATGTCTGCTGCAAACTTAATAACTGTGGTTACTTCTCTATGTTCACTATAGAGCAGAGCCAAGGCCGAGGCTGGACAGGTTTCACTGAGCCAGTCACACTCAGGGTAAACAAACAGGTTTTTCTTGGGTTGTTGCTTATTCTCCTTCTTGTGACTCCGTTAGTTCTGGTGTGAAAAATTGTGTGCACACTGGGACATCATCATCATCATCATGAACACACCTTGATCTCCTGAGAGTCCGAGGCAGAGTCCGACTTGGCTCCCCCCGAGCTTGGCTTCTCTTTCTTCCTCTTCTGCTTCTTCTTCTTCCTCTTGGCCCCAAGATCTCCACCAGGACTGCTGCAGATACAGACGAGAGGAGGACATCACTGTGCTGGACACTCACACACTCACACATACACACAGCGAGAGCTAGCTAACGTTACCTTCCATAGCAACGAATGACAGCTGAGCTACTTCATGTTAGCTAACTAACGGTTTGTTCTATCGGCTAACGGTCGTGTCATGAGGTCGCTAGCTGGAGGTGTAAAATGTACGTGAAGTCACTACACCGCCTAAAACCAACACTTCTCATCCCCTTTAAAATGACGGCCTTTTAGCGGACAGCCCGGCTTGGCTGTGTTTGTGTCGGCTGACGGTAGCTAGCTAACAGCGCCAGCCGCCACATATAAATAACGTCGCTTCGTTATCTCCCAGCCGGAGCGGACAGGCCACCCTCACCCCTGCATATGCTCATTCTCCTCCTCGTTGTCCCCGTCTATCCCGCAGGTGTCCTGGTCGTCCAGCTCCAGGCTCTGCTGGCTGGCTGCGGATTCACTGTCCTCCGCCATCACTAAAATGTTATGTTATAAAAAAAAAAAAAAAAGTCAGCCTCCGTATGATAGAGCTCAGTGGAAGCGGGCGATAGATGGAAAAACAAAGAAAATGTCCGAGGAAACTGCGCCGCCTGCAGGCTAAAGAGGAGAAACACATGGAACTCTGTCACTTAAATATTTATTACTTATAGTAAAAACCTTGTTGTCCAGACTGAAACACCAAAATGCAAGAAGCAGTTTAGAATACTCCTAAAATAACAATACTCCAAGTTTTCTGTGTGTAACAGTTTTATTTAACACTTACATACTGTTCAGGTCAAATTTCACCTGCTTTGACATTTGACAGCAGAAAACCAGAAATGTCATTTTTTTTCATCCTGAAATTTGATGACTTTTCCTAAAGTGAGCCAAAATACATAAAAGTTAAAATAGTTTATTTTTTTTTTAAAACTTTCGTGCAGGTGCTACAATGTTTTGTACACTGAACCTGTTTGGGATAAATTTGACAAAAATCTATTACAGTTGATTTTAGTTCCTCCAGTGTGGGTCAAATCGAGATTACAGTGGTGGTTTTAAGCATTGCTGAAACAAACTGTACATGCCATGACTGTGAGTATTTTTTATGGGACAGTGGCATAGACTGTACATAGAAGGAACACAATGAGGACACTCTCTGAAACATAAATTACTAATTATCTATTCAATAATGTCAGATAGAGTTTTGATACAGTCTAAATAGATCTGGAGTTCAAAATTGGTTATCAACTTTTATTATGACCCAAACCCCACTGTGAAGGCATCAAATACTAACAGTACATAAGGGTATAACAGTTTTATGAAGCAATACAATCAATGTGGACCCAATATAAAGGTAACGCTCAAGTTTTTAAAAAAGTAATCTGTTAGAATTTCAACAATCAGATCAAATCTTATCAATAAGTTGTTCAAAACAAAAATCCTGAAATCAGATTAGATCACATAGTCCAGTTGTGGTATGTGGTGTTTAAAACTTTTTAATCAAACTTTGATACCTGATTCAGCAAAAAGCTGGATTGACAGTGGATTTCAGGAGCAAAATGTTCTTTAGCATTGGTCAAATATTACAACAGTATTATATACAGTTATTTATATTATGCACTCAAGTTTAATAGTCCATTTATAAATAATTTTGCTGTACTGAAAAAAAAGGCAGCCTAATGTGTATTTTACCTACCATGTCGCTACAATGCTTAAACAAATCAAGTGTAAATACAAAGAAATGTAGCTGTACTGTACTTCTGTGCTGAAAATCCACAAATCAATTTATCAAATGATATTTAAAAAAAACCCAAACAAACAATAGACATGCAGTAAATCATTCAGGGCTCCTTTGGGTTAATGCAGCAGTGTTTACCTGCTCAGTGTGAACAAATACTGACAAAGCGTAATCCTGTGTTAATGCACAATTAATATTTAGTGTTTTTTAACTTAAAGTGAACACAAGAGTGAAGCAAAAGCTTTAAATTTGTTTAAAATTTTCCAAACTCAAGGCCACGGTTTTGAGCATGATATAAATAAAACAGGAATTAAGTAATAATTACTTAAACAGAAGCAGATCATATTGCAACAAGGCAGCTAATAAAACAAAAAGTTTTTCTTTTGGCTTTAAATGGAAGGTTTAAATATTACTTACCAAATGCATTTATGGAGCAGTAGTAAGAAAAACACATTTATATTCCTAAAGTTACAATTACACTAAATGGGAGTCTGTGGTTGAGGAGGAAAAACTGTGACTACAAATTGCAAATTACTTCTATTTGTTCACATAGTTTGCAAACACAGACACACAAACACACAATAATTCCAGTTTGGCTGTTTATTCAGAATAATAGGCTTCAAATATAATGCGAGCAACCAGTTTACACACTCAAGATGCTGTATTGCTACTCCACCCTTGAACCGGAGGTTGCTGTGGGATACTAAGAGAGAAAAGGCCATTCACAACACCAACTCACACATTGTTTTGATCAGGCAGAGGTAAGGAAAGAACTATACACACTCTGTAATATGATTGCTATGACTACATGAACCTTGATTGGATGTATGATCATTTCTCAGACAGTCCGACAAACTCAGCAGCATCACATATGGACACTACATCAACTAGAAAAACACATTCGAGACAAACATTCACCCTCCAAGAAAAACACAAAAATAAAAAAATACACTGAAATGATCTGCAGTTTAGCTTCACATACGACCGCACTTAGCTTTATCTTACACTGGAAACCCCCTGCAAATCCTTAACTGCTTACTCTGAGAGAGATTGGCGTTTTGCTGATTACTGTAGAGGATTTTACAAATGCAGCAGCTGGTAGACATTTTCCGAAATGTCCGCAGTGTAGCTTGTAATACGCTAGTGCTGAGGAAAGTTTACTGCATGCTTTCTTTCACAAGCAGGAGAGAAAGGGAGGGGCTGAGGTAGAGGAGGAAAGCTGAAGGCAAAAGCAGGTGAGAAATAAATAAAAGGTTATCTGTTCCACAAATTTGTTGTAGAGTTCAGGTTGTTCAAAGGCACTTGGATCATGAGGGGAATGGCAAAAGCAAAGGTGAAACACAGCAAGGAAAAATAGTTTGTTTTAAGGTAAACGGTTGTGTAGTGTGTTTTTTTGTGTAGTTTTTCTGTAGCTCTAAAAATAAGGTGGGTAAGGAAGAAAAGCCCTTAACATATTCAAAGAAATAAAAAATAGCCTATTTTCAGGTAAAATACTTCACGTTGGCAATTAAAATCATAGTGATTAAGATTACAAAAAAAGGCATCTCAAGCAGCCGTATAAAAGTGATGCATAGCCTCCAGAGCAAAAATATGCCAGTCAGTGGTTCAACAATTACAAAACCCTTCATATTATTACACCCCCACAAGTATTTCTGGTGGAACTCCAGTTTGGTAGTGGTATCACATCCTAACCCACCAGCATAGTGGCGTGTCACATTATCTGATTATGCTAAGTAGCAGATAGTGGTTTAATTTCCTCAGCCCAACAGCTTTATTCCCTGTGGAGTTCATGGAAACACATCACAGAGCCTTCTGACAGGCTAGATTAAACTCTAGCAACATCCTAGAAAACCGGTCAAAGTCCAGGATTTACATGTTCATAACAGGGGTGATACTGCTGTACTGCTCAGACTAAACCCTGAAACACCCTCCAAGACTTTACTAACAATGAAAAAAAAACAAAAAAAGCAAGAGCCACCTGCCCTGTTATGCACAGATGTTGGTTATAATCTCACTTCAAATGTGTGTCGTGCGTTCCTGGATTTTGCCAGTAGACTGAGGCCAATATGGCTCAAGACAAAAAGGCTCCTGTAGTGTTTGATTTTTGAGAACCACCCATCAACTGTTTCTGCTAAAGTCCATTTATGCTTACAAGGCTATTTATATTTTTAAAAAAGGCATACATTTTGTTGTGCATAAAATATCCTGGTGTCTCGCCTCCAGAGTCTCTTTGTCTCCCCGCAGGTAACGTGTGGTGTTGTATCGTGAGGATGACAGAGTGGTCATTTCATAAAGCGTCCTGGTAGTTCATAAAGGAGCTGAGTCGGATCCCAGTGCTGAAATATTTTTCTCAGTGCTATATAAGGAACAAAGGGCTTCAATTTAAACACATGTCCTTCATGTTGTGGTCAGGGAAGAGGGATTATGGATAGGTTCACTTTTTTTTTTTTTTAACAAGTCTGTCTCAAAACAAAACTGACATGTGTGTACATTTCTTAGTAGGTTTTCCACCTGTCCTCACAGGCTGCCAACAGACCCCTAACTCAGGTGATTTTGATGTGTGAGATGGGGGACTAAATCCGCAGTCGTCACATTTTAAAGTTCAGCTGAAGCTAATAACAGTCTTCAGCAGACTTGAGTTAGACAAGCCAAGTCAGTATCTTCAAAGTTGTAGTGTTTTCAGAATAAAACTTCCTCTTTGTGCTTCCACAGAGAGTTCTTTCTTTCTAAGTTATCATACATATAGTAACAGAAAGCAGGATGCTCTGGAGAGCACCTTATGTAGTTTATTTGGTTGTATATATTTAGAGTAGGGTCCTATTTGCTATATTTAGTCAAGTTTCCAAAAAGATTTTAATGATTTATTTTTATGAATTAAATTCCTTATTGACTTCCTGCTGCAATTCCACATTAGTAGAGCTCTATCATCAAATTATCTTGGGCAAGGTTCAACATCTATACCAGCATGCCAGTATTCTATTATGACAGGCTTAAAAAAAAAAAGTGAACCTCTCCTTTAATGGTCATCTAATGAATCATTTGAGGTTGAAGGCCAGCAGGGGTCGCTCCTCCCTCCTCTGCCAGGGGCTTTTCTTCTCCTCCTCTGCGTCCTCTGGTGCTGCATCGTCATCCGGGGAGACTGACAGCAGCGCATGATCAGTCCTGAAAGTCACTCCCTCTGGTGTCGGCAGGGGAGGAGGGGAACCAGGGGATGCAGAGGAAAGTGAGGGTGGTTTCTCTTGGATTTGTACTCCCTCTGCTTTTTCCCCCTCTGCATCCCCCCGCTCATGGTGCTCTCTGCTTCCCTCTGCTTTGTCTGACAGGATGGGCCCTGTTTTGCTGTCCTGGGGGCTGCACTTGTCCTCCTCACTGCCTCCTCCATCCAGATCATCCACATATACCAGCTGAGTGTAGGCCATGGCTGCTGCTACGCTCTTCGATCTGTCTTTTTCAGCCTCTCTTTCCTCCCGCTCCGCCTCTCTCCCCCTGCGCCCTACTCTTGGCTCGTTCAAGTCCACCCCAGAGTCCAGACTGGCATCGTTGCCGTTGCCGTGCCTCCCGCCTCTGCCATTACCTTGCTGACCTCCTGCACTCTGCGCGTTGCCCTGGCACCCCGCCCGCTGGAGATCGATGTAAGAGTGTCGAATATGAGCATTGGAGCGTCCATCCAGTGAGACAAACCAAGCTCGTGGGTGAGGCAGAGGCTTGCCTCCTCTGAGCTCCATTAGAGTCTTTTCAGCCAACAAAGTATCCTCACTGTTTATCTCCACTAGACCCGTTTCTCCAAGAGCAGCTGGAATAGACAGAGACTCCGACAAGCCTCGGCCCTCTCCATCGCTGTGCTTGGTGGAACCTGGGGTGCAATCAGTAGGGGTTTGCCCCAGGGGCTGCTGGGAGTGTGAGGCATTGAGCTCAGCCTGGATGGTCTCTAAATCACTCTGCTGGTCAGTCTGCAGCAGGAGGGCCTGACCAGACAGAGGATGCTCTCCAGGCAGACGCATGTAGTGTGCTGGGATCACCAGCGTGGGACGCACTCTTGGGTAACCTTCCCCTCCACTCAGCAGGTCTACAGAGCCGCAACAGAGCAGCTGACCCGGCCGCGAGAGCGGCTGGGAACAGGGACGCTCCAGGTGGTCCACAGAGCGGGACAGAAGGTGATCAGGAGCCCTGCACTCACCTCCTTCCCCTCTGCTGGGGGAGTGAGGAGGAGAGGAAGGAGAGACGCAATCAATGATCCCGACGCTGCTCAGCTGTGTAGCTGACACCTGACCGTGATTGGTGGACGACAGTGGATCTGAAATCGGGTTGCTTGATGAGCAGATGGAGGTGTATGATTGACGGTAGCCTCTGTCTGTCCCGGATGAAAGAGCAGCTCTCAATTGGAACGTCTCCACAGACTGCCGGTAGTCTCTGCTGCGAGGAGTGAGGTTGCCAAGAGATGAGCCATGGTGGCTGTTGTTGCCAAGAGAGGATCGGCTGTGTTTGCTGTGATGGATTAGGCTGTGTTGACGTTGATTGTCCCGGTGCTCATATGACGAAGGCTTCAGCATCGGAGTGGTCATGTCAGGCTCAGTCGCAGTGGAAACGAGTTCCAGCTGCACCTAAAGGCCAAAAAAAAGGAAAAAGAAATGTTTGAAACAATCACAAAAAGCACATCATAAAAGAAATGATTCAAGGAAACCACTGTAATTATTCACAGATTTGCTTCATGCAATAATTAAAAACCTAATTTCTACATTGTGTAGTGGTCTGGTCACTGTGTTGTTCTCTTAAAATCAGACAGACCTCGTTGCTGATGAGGTTCAGGTGGGACATGGAGGTGGCTTGGTCCTTCTTACTGCTGTCCAGACCAGAGGAGAGCGTGAGTTTACGGTGAGAACCTCGTGGCTTCAAGCAACGACGTCTGGGCAACACAGAGACACAGCAGAGGTTGGACTTTAATCTGAGAAATCAGTTTGACTTTGAATTTTGTTTCATAAACAGATATTTTAACAATAAACAAGAAGCCATTGCTTATATTATTGTTTATAGTTGCAAAATAGCTGGTACCTGTGTACTTGTGCAGGTCTAGTCTGATTTGCTTACATTCAACATAACACCTTATAAACAAATACATGTAAATACATACACACAGATATATATGCAATTTCTATGAGGCAGAGGCCAAAATGGTTAAAAAACAAACTTTGATAAAGTTATTGTTGAATTAAATCATTCAATGCTCTTGCTTTAACATGATGAAATTGAAACTACTGTGACGTTTTCCTATGCCGCTGCTGGAGTATGTACAGGACAACATGCAGCCCATGAACATTTTCCACAGAAGAACTGACTCATATTATTGTATACCACTGACAGTGTGGACATGCTGCCTTTGTTTCCTCTTTTTTAAGGTTAGTATGACAAGTTTTGGTGTAAAGGTGGAAAAAATTGCTGTAAATCTATTGCTGTTGTGTTGCTGTCTAAAAGTAAAGACCGTTTCATACCTGCAGTAGTAGAGCAGGAGGCAGAGCAGGCAGAGCAGGATGAGGGCCATGCCTCCCAGTATAGCCAACAGAAACACAGTGTGGTATGTGCTTATGTCCTTTGCAACCACTGGACCTGTTGGAGAGGAAAAAGTGACAGCAAGTTTAGTAACAGATCATCTTTCTTTCTTGTCAATATGGTGTCTGTACAATAACTGTTTACAGGCCTGTGTGGAAAAATAATCTGTGCAGGTACGACCACATCTAAATGTCACAATGAGTGTTTTGTCAATGAAGCATGATTTGTGTTAATATCATTTCTCACCTGAGTGTAGAGGGGACATGGCGGCCACCCAATACCCCAGCTGCGGAGCAATGTAGGTCAGACTGAGCTGGTTACCCTCCCTCTGCACATGACCCCAACTGCTCTTTATCCAGGCGCCTGTACACACACGCACACACAATTAGAGCTTGAAATCAAATTTCCCAACAATTACTCTGTGTCAAAACTACATAGGGTGAATTAACAACCAAGTGACCACTACACATGCGGCATCCTTCCACCTGACTCTCCTTAACTCAGTATAGCACTTCACTTAGGTGAATTTAGATGTCAATTATTTACGTACAGTTTGAGAAAGTAAACTACAATAACAGGGTTTCTGCAGAATTCACCAAAAATAAACTGAAGGCAACAATAAATAACTATGAACCAGAGAATAAATTTACAACGGAAAGCCCGTAAGAACAAAATATAATCACATTATTGCAGCTTGGACACAGAAAAGCAGCAGAAAACAAATGAATGAATTAACTAGTCAGAAATGACGTGTTTCACTATCTATGATAAAAAGCAGATATATATGAAAACCCTTTATTGACTTCTGATTAACAGCTGAAAAAACAGTGAATGTGAGTGTTTTGGGAGTACCTAACTCCCCCACAAGGAGGCAGCATGGAAATAACAGAGGAAGCTTATGAAAAGGATAACACTGAGCACAATAGCTGCCTCACCATTGCCAGTACCAAAACCCACTACAAAGCCAAAGGCACTGATTGATTGGCTCACAGTAAATCTGCTCCAAGAGGAAACATCCAGTTGTGCCTATAAACCCTCCGATCCTCTGGTTCTCCGGGCTAACGTGGTGAGAGCCACTTTGTTTCTATGTTTATACGAAGTTAAACAACATCAAGTGGCCAAGAATCTGCATCGACATGAAGAGTGAAGGAAACAAGAAGGGAAGCAGAGGATGTTCAAAGAGGAAAGACAAATATACAAGAGATGCTGAGAGGGGGAAACACATCACAAGGAGAGGAAACAAGAGTGAGGAAACAAGAGTGGACAAACAGGAGGAATGTATGGAGAGATAAGGGCACCGGCACCAGAAACAGAGGGAAAGAGAAAGGAGAGAGGCCGTGACTCAGCACACACCGAGCCCTGTGCCCAGCCCTGCCGGATTCACCCTGGTCCTGTCTGAATCGTTTCCACAGGGGAGTCCTCTCTGTGTGCCTGACCTGTTTAATACTGACATTTAATGACTCTGTTCCCACGCTCCCATACAATACAGCGCTGACAGACTGGCAACTGCTCAGACACACTGCAAACATTTATTAAGTCAATACAGCCCGTATATTACTTCTGCTTCTCGCCCATTCATGCAAAGTCAACACAGCGAGCCACAGACAAGTCCATTTTTGAGGGAGCTGCATTTTTTTTTTTTTGCATCATCAGACTCTTCTCAGGATGAAGGAGTGTCTGTTTGTGAAGGACACACACACACACACACACACACACGTATGCAGGCAAAGCAACAACAGGTGAACTTCATCTGTTTGTATATGACATCACTTTTCCTTCATGCTTGCTTGACATCTCACAATACATGAGAGGCTGTCAGTTGTACAAGAGAAAACAGGTTTCTATCTGTGTGAGTGTGCACACTTCATAAACAAAACTGGCTTTCCTCAAGTAGTCCTCCAAAGGCACCAGATGGATTTCAGACTTCTTCTCTGCTCTGTGCCTGTTTATTATCTGCTGTTCAACACATGCACACATTTCACACACTTAACTGCTCGGTGAAGAAACTCAATCAGTCTGTTGTGTTACTTATTTGGTGGGTTGCTAAGGAACATGAGATGTAGCCTGGAGAGGGGTCCGGGGACGGCTTCTGTTGTGGAAATACTCGCTGCTGCAGGCTGTGTGGAGGCTACAAGTGAGTGTGTGTGAGCTTTCAGCTTTTATCAAAGCCCTTTTTATAAGCTCGGGATGTTAATACTTTGGACACTTAAAAACAGAGTCCTGAGATCCTTAAACCATCACAAGAGCAAACATGGGACAGATTTAAAAGTTCCACTTCACTCAAAGATGTGGTTTAGTCACTGTTTGTGCTTCACACTGTATGATGATGTATGTTCAACGTTTCACACGAGACGGCTGATAATTGAACATTTATCTAAGCTGAGTTTAAGCTGCGTGAGAAAGTTTTGACGTCACAATTAGTTTAGAAGCAACACTGGTCTTACCAGTAGTTCAACTTTTGTTATCAAAAACATTTGCATACTCATAAATTCTGAATTTTAACCATTTCCAAAACCACATCACACAAATTAGTCACAACTATAGTATTTTTATATATCCTTCAGTGTGCCTGGAAGCTATCATTAAACACTGGTCCAATAAAATTTGACTGTTTAGGGACAAACTCACATGTGCAGCTGGTGCTAAAAATGTTTAATGTAGAGGACATTTATCTCAGTGACAAGCACCATTATTCTCATTATTATGTAGTCTGACTCAATACACAGGGGTAGGCTTCCATCCACTGTGGCACTACTGTTTTCTGTCTCAGTTTGTTGTTGTAGAGGACTCAGGAAATCAGAAAATATTCATGCGAGAACTGGGAAAGTAGTGAATTTTTGGCATTTCTCTTAAATTGATTGTAAGGGGCTGTTCATGGTGATGAATTTACATAGAGCCATCCCCTGACTCTGGAGTTCCCCTAAATCCTTCAGAGAGTTTCAGCATCTTTCAGTGCAATGTTTTGTTTTTTTCAGGATTGCAACCTTACTACGCAGCTTCACTATCACCGCTCTGATTGGTCACTTCTCCGTCCTGGTACCAAAAGACGAAGTAGAACTACAACCAGCTGATATAAAACAGTGTAACATGTAGTAGCTAAGGAGACCAGCTATTTTTCTCAGGGGTTGGTGGAGGCCATAGACTGGATATAGAAGTGGTCAAAACAAGTGGGGCCACAAAATGAGGCCTATGTGGGAGTGGGAAAAAAGTGCAATACTCCTGACAACCACTAGAGGCTGGCTCCATTTGATTTCAATTCAAAAATCATCATCAATCTGATTTCATTAGCTAAAGTTACTTCTTTCTATCAGTCCATCAGAACAATGCATCATTAAGTAGATATTAGGTTTTGGGGCGTGGTTAGTTTGACTGAGAGGTCTGGTCTCCAATGAGTCTAAAACACACTGGGGAGTGTCCTCAGGTTCAAGCGTCAAACCTCACTTCTTCCTCACTCCTCCCTTCATACCCAAATATGGTCACATCTGGCTTTTAAGAACCAACAGGGCGATGTTCAAATATCAAACTCCTGGCTTCCTGAATCCACAAACCAATGGATGACATCACATTAGCTCCTCAACTTCTGCATATGGTGGAGTCCAAGAGGGGTAAAAGGACAGGACTTTCAAACAAATCTGAATTCTGCTTCTTATCTGTAATATGTATTGTGTGTTTGCTGAGACGCAAGTTATCAAATTCATTAGTGATAATAGGTCGGTACATGTTCACAGCTCATTTCAATAATAACACAGTGTCAGTTATGATCATCCATTACAGAAAACCTACATTTTTTTCTGTTGAAGTACTCAGAGATTAATTGACTACTTTACCTCCAGATCAAACAACACAGAAGTTTTTATTTCACTGGAAGAATTTTAATAGGTCCTAAAATACTTTTCTCCTTTACTGGCAGAGCACAAATATAATGTAGAGACAGAGTCGGTCTGGAAATGAGAGGCTAATGTACATGTGGAGAGATGTTATGTAGTGCACACACATCTGACTCAACTGATGACCTAATAACAGTCTCTGAGTGCAGCCTGTCCAAGAGGAACTGGGTGTGTCACAATGCGGGACGTCTGACAACTCAGATTTAATATTGCTAAAATAAATCAGTGGGTCCAGAGAGGCCTGAGCTGTCTCTATCTGACTGTATGAGCCAACCCTGCAGAGCTGTTTGCAATTGTTTAGTTCAGCTGTAGATTTAACTGAACCCGAGGAGATTATGCATCCACAGGCTTGTGATGTGTAGCAGTACTTTGATTAGCAGATTAATGTGGCGCCACATGTTGGTCATTTTTATGATCTTATGAATAATTCCATTCATCACTCTGATACACAGCTATAAATCATGGGCTGGCTGCGCTGTGTGATTATGTGTGTGTTTTATGTTAATGCTTGGACTGTGTTTTTTTTTCACAAATCATTTACCTATGGACTGTCTCATTTTCACAGCACTGAATATATTTTGTGTTTGAATGTTGCTGCTGGAACGCCTTAATTTCCCTTCAAGGGATTAATAAAGTTACCTTATATTACAGAACAAAAGGATTTGGTGTTATCTTTCAGAGGTGTTAACACATGTATCTACAGGAAGAGTCAGAAAACTCTGTGTGTACATACCTAAACGTGGGTCAAATCTCCAAGCAGGGATGTGATCATTTTCCTTCAGGCCACTGTCGGCCGGCAGAGGCACGGAGACGGTGATTGGCTCGTTCACCTGCAGTTCCACTCCATCGCTGGCCAATAGGTGAACGGAGACGGCTGCTACAGGAGTCAACTCGAACTTCTTCTCAGTGCCTGTGAAAGTGCAACGAGGAGAGAGTAAGAAACAAAACTGCAGCAAAAAGGAAAAGGAGTGGGAGTAAGGTGCACAGGAGGGGGGCAGAGAGAGCGGCAGACAGCGGGAGGGGGGCTAACATAAAACAGCTCAGATAAAGGAGAGCTGTCAGGGGAAAGACAGACAGGAAAGAAAACAAGGGAAAGGCAGGAAAGAAGGAAGCGCGGTGGAGAGTGAAAAAACTGCGAGAGTGCGGTTGGAAAGTGTCACAAAGCACAAATACGCCTGGAGGGAGAAGGTACATGCTGAGGGGAGGGGGGAGCTTTGGAGGGGTATTCAAGCTGAAGGAGACAGAAGGACACACACAATCATACAGCACACATCAAGACGTGGATAAGATTGCCTGGAAGCGTGCGGCCAAGGGGCTTGTGTTAGAACAGAGAGCACACACAGGGGTTATTGTGTTTCAGGAGGTCAGATAGAGAGGCCTCTGCAGGGTAGTGTCTCTCCGATGTACCACGGCTGCTACTCTTCACTCCCCACCCCCTCAGCAGCTCTCTCCTCAGTCGTCTGTGCTGACTCTCCTTCACCCTGGAGTCTTTTACTCATTCATACCGAACCTCCAGGTCTCACCTGTGCCGTTGCCGCCCAGGATCTGCAGGTGGGGAAAGTGCTGGATGTGTGCGGGGGAGCTCGCCACGGTGAGCAGAGCAGTCAGGTTGGCGTAGGACGAGTTGGAAGGAAGACTAAGAGCTCTGCGTGGGAAGTGAACACTGGGCTGGCCTCTTAAACCTTTGAGAGTGACAGACAGGTGTCAGCAACCATGTGCATGCACAACCAGCTGTATTTCAATGTATTTTAAAAATGCTTCTTTGCTCTCATTCTGGTGGATGAATGTGGGGAAGGAGAAATGACACGAACAATGAACTGGGATGCATTTTAAACCAGTCCATCCATGTGGAAAACTACAATTTATTTTCCTAATCTGACAAAATTACAGAATAAAATAGAGCAACTGAATTCCACGGAAAAATCAACCTCCAAATCATCTGACATTAACAGTCCATCCTGCACACTGATGTTTGTTTTAGCGTGTTTTACAAGGTAATTTTGAATCCCTTGTCTCCGCCTAATGCATTTTTATAAATTCAGCCATCTAATCAGGCCTAATGGAGGTAACTCCGGATCAATACAGCAAAGATAATGCCCTGCTCGACTTTTTCTCTCAGTCGGTGTGAGGCTTCTTCCTGATATTTTTGCCGTGCAGTTATTAATCATTTCCTTTTCTGTTTCTCATCATTGTCACATCTCATCCGGTCTCTCCCTGCCATTGACAAATTCTGGATTAAATGCAATACTCTGAATATATACTGCATGTAGCTGAAGTCAGCAAGGTGATGTCATTGTGGTCTGACTGTGCCGAGTGCACATTCCTGAGCAGTGAGGCACAGATCCAGCTGTATACGAGTGTTCGCTGTGTTTGTGTTTCTTCTCGTGCTCAACATGATTTTTTGGGTCTGCAGTACGAGCGCGACTTTTTCATGTTTCGGACTAAAGCTCACTCTAGAGATTGAGGTGTGAGTGTCATTTCCCTTCGCTGTCTGTTTTTGTGAAAGGAAATGACCCTGTTTCTGTTCTTTGTGTGTTCCCTTCCTCAACTCTTGTCTTTTTCCCTCCACTTTTTTCTCACCTCATCTGTTCCTCCTTCTGTTGGACACTGCCCATCCCCCTTTCTCCCCTATTCTCTCCAAACTGCTCCACCCACAACCCCACTTCCCAGCACGTACTGTATTCTCCTGCACCTCTTCATTCCCCCTCCTCTTTTATTATCTTTCCTTGTGCCACACGCCAAGGTTTATCACTCCCCTGGGCGCCCAAGTTCACAACATCGTGACAAACAGAGTGTGTCGGACGGAGGGCAGGACCACGCTCCGCTCAGGCACGTGCTCCGGCCGGTGTGTACTCAAGAGGTTTACATGTTAATGGTGCCTGTATATTTATGTGACAAGTTTTTTTTTAGTCAGACAACACAGCTGACACGTTAAATTACCCCCCTGTCGATCACACACACAAAAGAGCCAACAGACAAAGAGACTAAATTGATTTGCCTGAGGGACAAAGCCTTATCTAATGTAATTACACCTTAACAAAGAGACAGACTAACAAAGACACGCTCGTGATTTATATTTGTTATGTGTGTATGGTGGATGTTTCCTTATCTCGTCTATTTGATCTGACTTGACACAAAGCTCATTTCATGTATACATAGGGATCATTATTCTTAGTTAAAAAAATGAGTTATCTTGAATTTGGTTACTAAACAATTGGTAAAAATCTAAATCTAAAATCAAATAAAAAGTACAAACACAGTGGTGAAAATAAAAAAAAAGTGGCACATCACCATAAATACTGTAGTTAAACAACTTGCTTTTTCAACACATACAGATGTAAAGAGTTAACAGATATTATTTCATGTATTTTTTTCTTGGAGCCATTACATTTAGTTCAAAATCAGACAGACAATGGGATCTTGTCCAAAAAAGGCACAATTTGATAAAATCATTGTGTGTTATTTATTTTTTAACAAGATAGTGTTGCTATTTTACTATAAGAGAGAAGCAGTGTTCACTCTACAACACCAGTACAGCTGGATTATGGCTCGGTGGACGTTTGTGCTCTCTGAGTGCTTTCTACTTCATTTTATTTTAGTACACAGTGAGCCTGAGGAAAACTACACAAACCAAATCTTCTTGCAGTGGGAAACTATGACTTTTAGTGCACATAAACTAAATCTGTGTTAAAATAATTAGCTACAGTTTATTCTTGACCCTAAACAATGAAACCACAAGGTCCTTTAGTAGATTCGGGAGCTTTTGAGTAGGTCACATTATCTTCTTCAGCAGATGGAGTTTGATAAGTTGTCCTGGAGTGTAAATGTTATGATTGATGGAAATTTAAAACAATGAGCCACATGTGAACATATGCATATTTTTACCTTGTAAGCCTGAAACAATCTCAACGACATCCTCATACACCATCAGAGTAGCAGCTCTTTCTGGTAGCAGGTCCAGACTGATGGAGGAAAACACTAAAAAAGAGAAGCAACACCACACAGTGTACACACCGCATTAACCGACTGGATGGATTCACTATCAGATTAGAAACAAACAGCAATCTGCTGACCACTTTACTGATCACTGTCAGACATAACAAGTCATTAAAGCATCTTTATACATTTTTAATAGTCCTGGTTTCATCCTGTCTACTGTGCAGGACAGAAGTCTGACCCAGCAAACTGCACTTCTTTCCTCTTCCTTCCTTCTTTTCACTCCTCCATTGTTCAGAGCTGGTAAGCGTGATAATCCAATTGGCCGCCGTTCCGTTGGCTCATAATAACCCCCCAGTCCACCTCCCCGCTGCAACACACACACACACACAAACACACACACACACACACTCTACTACAGGCTCTTGGGAGGTATTTTGTGTGTGTTAGTGAAAGGGAAGCTTAAGCAGGCCCCTTGCTGGGTTTTGGCATCTACTGTAATAAATTAGTAATGGAGCACTCCACTCATCATTAACTCACACACCTGGCACAAACTTACACAATTTTTGTGACACACACACACACACACACACAAACGCACACTT